>JAQJVL010002029.1:0-127721 GCA_035578905.1 Stictocephala bisonia
TCAAAGAAGTTGTGTAACTTTGTTATCAAACATTTTTACAGAAAATCTGTACGTACCAAACAATGTTTTATAACTTCCGAATTCCAGTTCTACGCCTGTAGTTGAGAAGAGTGGATGTTTAGCGGTAGATGACGCAAATAGTGCTTCTGTTTTTGGTTTTGTTTAGGTGTTTCTGTGTACGATGGAGTGTTTGCCTTCTTATTGACATATGTAAAGAAAGACAAGTTTTTTTGGATCCACTAAAGCAGAATAAGAATCTTTGACGGAAATTCAGATTGTTTGACTCCACATTCTGATGGACAGTTAGATATTTATAGTTTAGTAATTATAAAATAGGTTTTCTATTATTTACTTTTGCTTGCATACATTTAGTAATGTTAAATTGTAAATATGTGTTGCATATTTCCTAGAGCAGTCCATAAAATTATCTCTAATCTAAAAGGTAAATTAATTGATTTTTAAATATTTGGCATTTATATGTTCTACGTTTGTAATTTTATAGTCAATTTACATCTAGTTAATATCCAAGCATTAAATTTGGTAAACACTTTAAACTTGCAGGAGATGGTTAAGCCAACGAAACGAGACATAAAATGTAATTCGAATTATTGTAAAGAAAACTATTTATATTATAATTTTCATGCTATTTTGTAGGACACTTGGATCTTGGGAAGGCCTAAATACCATAACGAATTTTCTAAGCTACATTGACAATTGGGTTGGGAACATTCAAGAAATAAAGGTTTTCAATCATAGTTTTCGAAAAAGTGAAGCAAGAGAAAATAACTGAACAATGCGGGTCCAACTGACTGACTTAGCAGTACAGATTTTCAGTGACGAGCTTGCCGGGCGAAGGCAGGCATATATATTGGAAAACACTACTTGATGAAATTGAAAAAAATCTAATAATTCTCTAATTACATTTAAATAGTAACGTTCTAAGCATACGTATCTTAAAAAACATAGAATGTTATATGTTGTTATATAATTATTTAATTAAATGAAAATATTTATTTTATACTGTTTAAACTATGACAATAACAAATTCAGAAGATATATTAATTATAATATCTCCTGTGAAAAGAGCAAACCTGAGTAAAAAATCATATATCACACACTAAATGATATATAATGAAAGTGAACGATAAATAAAGTAAAGAGTGATTTAAATTAATTCATCATGATTATTGTGTTTAAGCCATAAACTATTGATTGTTATGGTTTTTTAATTTAGTAGGTCCTCTCTGTACTGTCTTTTTCACAATTGTTGTCTATGTGATTTCAAACATTGTTCTAATGCAAACCTAGTAATTGACATTTTAACTGTACACGATAAAAAGAATATGAGTCAATACACGTTTATATGCTTTCGAGCATCCTTTGAAATATTTTTATATAATGCAGCGAGTAATGATTTCGTAGTTTCCCTTTCAATTGTGAAGGTCATTAACTACGTATGTCGATATTGTGCGTTTTTTAATTATTTTTTTAACTTAAATAAAAAGAAAATATTATCCACATCAGTTCACATGGAATTGCAAGCCTGTTCATGAACTTTATTCAACGAGTGAAGTACCGACCGTTGGCTCAGTGGGGATTCGAACCTTGGACAGGTCCCTCCAAGATTCGAATCCTCCGAAGCCTTAGCCACTGAGCCACCACGCCGGCATTGTCAACAGTGGTGATATAAAGGAATCAGAATCTTGTTATGGGATATTCAACGTTATTTTATTTTTTTAAGAAGTTTAATAGATATTTTAGGAGGAACATATTTAATTTCTGTAACTTAGGGTTCTTCTTCATGAAACATATGTAAGTGATTTGTACGACACTGACAATATAGGGGAAAGTGATTTCATGCTATCTGCCCACCCATACACGCACAGCTTTGTTTCACCACGTGGCCACCCATAAAAGTATTTTGGTATTTTTGAACGGGCCCACCCATACACGTAGTGATATTGACTCAACTGCTTGCCCGTACACGCACAGTGGTAATGACCCACCCACCTATACTCGTCCAGTCACGTTCCTAAGGGATCGTAATGTCACGTCGTTTTAGTGGATGGAGGTCTCGTCAAGTTACGACTATTGGGAGGGTTAAATGGCTTAATTATTTAAGTCACACGCCATAAGCTTAATTATCTTAGTAAGAGTATGGCATTGAAAAACGTCATAGTAGACAATGGCTTCTTATATGGGTTAGGGATACCGTAACATATATTCTCGAAAGGGAACAATATAGACACAGCTTTTTTACATAAAGTTTTTAAATATGTTAGTATAGGTTCATTGATCAAAACATTGGAATGATGTAGCTAAGAGGCTAAGACAATCGACTACCACGAGTCTATCCGGGTTCGATTCCCAGTGTGACCGTTGTAGCGCTTACCGCTGTACCGGTAGGCTATTGGCAGGGGGTCATACGAGCCTCCTTTTCCGAAAAGGAACGGTCTCATCTAAGTAAGCGAGGGGACTTTGTCTTTACTAGGCATCTCTCCCACTAAAAGCAATAAAAGGTATTTTTAATTTTACCAAAACATTACATGGATATTGTGGGATCAGGATGAGCTTTACATAAAATGTCACTAGAAGACGTCCAAAATAAACCATGCTCCACGTGTTTGAGGCGCAGGATATAGGACACCAGAATCCTTACTCTCTTAGAAAACCGGAGCAGCAAAAGTATAGACCTTTCTTAACCTTGAGACATTTCTATCCAAAAAGTAGAGAATACTTGGGTTGCCAAATGATCGAAGTGAATTGGTTTACAAGAGTGAGGCATAATAATAAAGTTTACAAATAGTAAAGTAGCAATAAATTATACTGTAGTCTACTTCTGGAGGCCATTCCTTGGGTTAAAACAAACAAAACATTTCATGTGTACAAATCGTCTATCTCGCTCCATTATCCGGCTATCTGTCTGTATGTGTTTTTTACTGAAAACTTAATATCTCAAAAGTTATTTAAGATAAAACTATGAAAATTGGTATGAATGTTGATCTTTATAGTGTCCATGTACTATTAAAATTTAATTTTCTTACAACAATCATTTTCAAAATGGTGGCCATTTTAAATTTTTAAAGCCAAATATCTTAAAAACCTTAAATTTTACTAAAAACTTGTAAGTTACAAAAAAGCTTAAGAATTTATTTTTATAAATAATTTTATAAAAAGTTTAAGATTGAACAACTATTAATTGAGAAATTACAATTTTTATCAAATAAAAATATGCTTGATATTAATAAAATTGAAAACTTTAGTAAAGTGACATTTATTTACTTAAAACTAAATACAGTAGGAATAGGCTAGAAGTGACGTTTATTACAACACAAAAACAACAGTAAAGAACAAAATAAACAAATACTAGTGATCCTACAACATATGCTCAAAGAGCCCACCATCCATGTCTATGCGTAATTCTAGTCGATTTCTCATAGAACTTCCCATTCGTTCAAATACACCCGGTTTCTGTCTAATCGTATTACAGCCATCCACTATTCTTTCCCTTAACATTTCAATACTTCCAACAGGCGTTTGGTATACCAAAGATTTAAGGTAACCCCATACAAAAAAAATTCAGTGGGTTTAAATCAGGAGACTTGGCAAGCCACGCTACACGATCACCACGTGTCCATTTGTTTCTAAAAACCCGTCTTAAGTGTAGTCTAACATCGACACTAAAATGTGCAGGAGCACCATCCTGCATAAACATTGAACTTATTTCATGTAAAGGCATGTTCTAATAGTTTAGGTAACAAATTTGGTAAAAAGTCTAAATATGATGCTCCGTTTAGTCTATTTGGCAAAACTATATATAAGTCCTGACAATTTATCTTCAATAATCCCTATCCACACATTAAGAGAAAAGCGTACTTGGTATTTGCATTGTGATGTAGCATGAGGGTTGAAATCAGCCCAAAAGTGGTTGTTATGGTAATTGAAAATACCTTCTCTTGAAAATCCTGCCTCATCGGTAAACAAAATACTTGACAGAAATAGTGGAATAAAAGCAATTTTTCCTAAAAAAATTGACACAGATTAACTCTAGGCTAGAAGTCTCTTTCAGAAAGACTTTGGACTCGTTGAATATGATATGGATACAATTGTTGATCTTTCAAAATACGCCACGCAGAGGTTTTTGACATTCCTTCTACCTGTGACAACCTTCTGACACTCGTACTAGGGTTTCTTCAATGGCATTTAATATTCTTTCTTGAGCTCTAAAAGTTGTCACTGATACTGGACGACCCAATTTTCAACTTTAGCAAAAGTTCTACGCTCCCTCAGGGACCTATGAACGTTACACACGTTTCTCGGTGAGGAGTTCTTCGATGAGTAAATCTTTCTTCATAGAGTCGTACTGTCTCGCGTGAATTTCCATTAGCCAATCCATAAATAAAATGAACGTCTGATAATTCTTCATTTGAATAAATAGGCATTTTGCTTCATGAAGAAACTAAATAAAATAAAATATTAATACCAGTGCAACCACAAAAACTATCTCAAAAACCCCTTAACATCACTGTTTTTCTTTAGTAATGTACTCCAATCAATAACAAATAAAAATAGGTGTTTTCCAACAACGAACTATCAATATTACATTCAGCTAATAATCATAGACTGTATGTATTTTTAACTTCCAAATCAGCTGTAAAAATCTATTTAGCACTAATCTAATTTTTAGTAAATAAATGTCACTTTACTAAAGTTTTCAATTTTATTAATATCCAGCATATTTTTATTTGATAACAATTGTAATTTCTCAGTTAATAGTTGTTCAATCTTAAAACGTTTTATATAATTATTTATAAAAATAAATTCTTAAACGTTTTCGTAACTTACAAGTTTTTAGTAAAATTTAAGGTTTTTAAGATATTTGGCTTTACAAATTTAAAATGGCCACCATTTTGAAAAATGATTGTTGTAAAAAAATGAAATTTGAATAGTACATGTACACTATAAAGATCAACATTCATACCAATTTTCATGGTTTTATCTTAAATAACTTTTGAGATATTAAGTTTTTAGAAAAAAATACATACAGACAGATAGCCGGATAATGGAGTGAGATAGACGATTTGTACACATGAAATGTTTTGTTTGTTTTAACTCAAGGAATGACCTCCAGAAGTGTGGCTGGTTACTTACGGGACACCCTGTATATTGGTTAAATATTATGGTCTAAAATGGTTTTAACCTAATTTTTTCCGTTTTAATTACAACAAGTATTTGCATGGTAAATTCAATTAGATGATAATTTATGAGTGAAACTGATTAAAAAATTATTATAGCCTCTAGCTAAACAGGCAGTTAATGGTCAATGCTCTTGTCAAGGGCTCAAATCCCAAGAAGTCATCCTCTAGCTATAGATGCTTGGGCCCAAGTCTCATAAAAATTTTTGCAAAATTAAAATACGTTGTATCGTTCTTAAAGCTCGTTTCTTACTAGATATATAATTTAATGTTATAAGATGAAACAAACACTCCAGCAAACAATTTTTTAATTTCATTAGGCCTTACGGTAACAAAGTTACCATCTTCAGACTTTGTTATCGAAAGGCCTAACGAAGTTAAACAATTATTTACTGGAGTGTTCGTTACATATTATAACATTAAAATATCATGTTGCATGTTCGTAAGATAGTCAATGTTTTAGAGGGTAAACAGTTATAAAAATTAATTTTGTTTGTAAAGGAGGCAATTTTGCTAGATTTTCCAAGATATAAGGTGGAATGTGGTAGAGAGTAAACAAAGACAACGTCTATGAAAGTATGGGCAAGTGGTGAATGAGAGCCATTTTTATTAAATTTTTTGAACATATTATAAAAAAATATACTCATGTTCACTATTTAGTTATGTAATTAAAACTAAATGATTATTAAAGTTGTAATGAGAAAATATTCAGCTATCGACTCACTCGTGTTTAAATAAAACACTGATTTACTATTACTCGTGTGTGCATTTTAAATGGTATACAATAATTTACACAAACCAAATCTAATCATACATAATTTTACAATATGGAATTAGAAGAGTAAATTATTATTTAATTAGGTTAATTGGATTAAATTAAATTATATTTAATGCCACTCACGTTCTTTTTACTAATCTACAAAGTTATGTATAATGTCAATCACTCATTACGAAATTGTTGCAATGTTAATTGAAATGCAGATGAGTGTCATGTTATTTCCGTATTTGAATAATTTACTGATAATATATTTTAACTATTCTGATCCTTAATTTAGTGACTATCCTGAAATTATCCTGCTACATGTTTATATATTAGTAAACACTTAAAAAGTTTACATTGTTAGTTTGTAACTCCTCTCTTGTGTTTGATAATTTAAAATTATCTGATAAAAGTATAGTTATGCTTAAGTTAACCAATTAAAAATAAGTTAACCAGAATGAAATTTTACTCGCAGGACAATGTATTTAAAGTGTAGGATGAAAAAACCAAATACTAAATATTATTATTTTAATATGCTAAGCAATTTTGATACTTAAACACATTTCCATTATCTGAAGTAATATACAATATTTCAATATTCTACAGTAAATTATTTTTACATCGTCACTCACAAGAATATTTTAGAATTCACTAACCAATAATATCGTTTTGTCTCAACATGAATTTTAATGTAGATTAAATTAAAGTAGTTATGTTCTCTTATTTACCAAATAAAATTGTTCCATTGCAGTTAAAAAGGTTTTAAAAATTAACGCTTTTGTTTTAAAAATATCCGGGAGCGGTAATTCCTTAAAGATTTTTGTTAAATAGCTACAAATCACATTGCTTTTTGTAAATTTTATATTTCGGCTTTACAGTGTGAAGCCATTTTCAAACATTTAACAGCATAAATAGTTTTTAATGAAATATAAATTAATTAGTAGACCATATGTTTCTTAAAATATTTAACAGATGATTTGATCAATGAAAATAGTTGAATATATACTATATAAATTTTGATAAAAACTGTTTAGTCACTTATTAATTTTGAATTTTATTTAATAATTCTGATTTAATAATCAGCAGATGGATTGGGTATTAGGTGGCACTAGATTGCGAAATGCAGCTTTCAACAGCCATACATGCTGCTTCTTTTGGTGTTCTTTCTTTCCATTTACTTTCTTTATATGCTATACTTACTGCTGTCCATATACTCTTCTACCAAAACATGATCTGAAAGTTTAGAATAGTTTTCAAATTGAATTTTTTATGCTGTTTTTATGTTCACATATTCTCTTTTTTAATGGTCGAGATGTTTGCCCAAAATAATTTAAATCGCATTGACAAGGAATTTTGTAAACAACAGTTTTGGTTTTTTGATTTTGATTGTACAGTTTAACTTTTCTTAGTAAATTTACAATTTTTGATTTTGTAACAAATGAAGTTCTAATATTACATTTTTTGTCGATTATTCTGATTTTTTCTTATTTCCCTTTGATATACAGTATAACAATTATTGTTTAAGGTTTTGATTCTGTATTATCTTTATTTTAATTACTTACAATTTTAGTTTGGTTTTTTGATAGGACTTGTTTATGACTTTTAATGGGTAGTCATTGTTTTTTAATTCTTGATATATCAGTTTTATTTCTTGGTCCAGTCCTTCTTCAGTTGATGAAATTCTGAATGCTCTGGTGAATAGTCCTTGTGCAATTCCATGTTTAACGTAATGTGGAGTGTTTGAATTGAAATTTAGATACTGTCCAGTATGTGTCTTTTTCTGTAGACTAATTTTTTTAATTCTGTATTTGTTTTTTCAACTAGCACACCTAAAAAAGAAAGTTTGTTTTCTTCTTCATGTTTTACTGTAAGTTTGATTGATGGTCTATAATAATGTTGATGATAGGATTACATATTAAAAAAAAAAAAAACTATCTTGATAATTTGTAGCAGATTTCCAAACACAAAAAATGTTAAAACACAATCAATTACTCATTGTTAAGTTTGATGCATGCTCCAGTACCCATTTCTATGAACTTATATTTTTAAATGTCATTTAGCCTTTAACACGATATTAATAAGCATTTTCATTGTATGTATGCACGCATATCACACACATTATTTATTCTGAACATTTGTTTATTCTCATATTATTTCAATGATTGCGTAATCTTTTCGTATTGGCAATTTTTTTGTATACATCAAAAGATTTTTATTGTATTTGTTCTTATTTAAATTTAAGGGTTATAACAAATTTGTTCGATTTATTTTGTCATGTCGAATTTTACTAACAGTAGCTTTTTTCAGTATTGATTGTTTTTATAATATGCCTAATCTCTGTTGGATATTCTTATTAAGTAATATTTTAATCTATTAATTTGAATATATTAGTTGATTAATTTTGTAAATTATTTAAAGGAAGATTTAACAGATTATGATGAAGTGTTAGATTGTGATCTTAACAGATTTCAACGGTTATTCGTCAGTAGTAGTTTTTCTCATACTTTATGTATAGGATTACTATACGAATAATTTTTTAAATATTTGTAGCTTAAAATCTAACACAACTACATAACCAGTTAAATCTTCCTTTAAATAATAAAAATATTGGTTTGATAATTTGTTAATTGTAAAATACAATTTATGTAATGAGAGACATTAAACTGTTCAACTACCTGTTGATATTATGCACTGTACAAATAAATAGCTTAACATATTATAAAATGAAAGGTTTTCAAATACAATCACCTTAGAGCTGGTTTAGGATGGTAATCGATTCTATGATCGTAATCGATTTGTAGAAACGGTGTTTGATGTCTGGTTTAGTTTGTAGATTTGATTGGCACACGTAATTAATTGTACACTGTTGCAACAGGGAAACTATTCAGTCTGATTTGCAACCCTGTGTTGTGTCCAACCCAACTTATGACTCTTTGATATTACAAATACAGAACATTGTACATGTCACGTTGAATACATTTATGGCCGTTGTAGTTCATTTTTATATCAACGTTTATCAATCGTTATTGGTAATTTTTATTTCCATATCATCCTTTATTGTGAACCAGGAATCGTCCACCCATATACGCAGAGATGTATGGACCCACCCATACACGTACAGTGGCATTGACTCTCTCACCCAGGCATCTACGTATGGTGTTGATGACTCTCCTACACATCCATAGAAGTGCAGTGGTATTGACTCTATTTACCACCCAAATATACACGTACATTAGTGTTGACCTACCCATACACGTACATTGGTGTTGACTCTTCCACCCACCCAATCACTTACGTTGGTAATACTGGAATTGGCTGACTCAGACTCACACACACGTACTGTGGTATTGGCCCACCCACAATTCATACACATATGGTGATATTGTAATGTACATAGTACAAAGTCCAATACCTTTAACTGTATTATATTGAAAGAAGTCATAATGTATTTACCAAAATAAATTGTTGTTTTTGTTAATAGTTAATTACCAAATATAGTTAATTTTAATCCTTAGATGGATGGGACATCGTGAGTGACTCTCGTAGGCCTACTTGTGGTGTAGTCATGTACAAGATGGGACCTCGTGAGTGACTCTCGTAGGCTTACTTGTGGTGTGGTCATGTACAAGATGGGACCTCGTGAGTGACTCTCGTAGGCCTACCTGTGGTGTAGTCATGTACAAGATGGGACCTCGTGAGTGACTGTCGTAGGCCTACTTGTGCTGTAGTTATGTGCAAGATGGGACCTCGTGAGTGACTCTCGTAGGCCTACTTGTGCTGTAGTCATGTACAAGATGGGACCTCGTGAGTGACTCTCGTAGGCCTACTTGTGGTGTAGTCATGTACAAGATTGGACCTCGTGAGTGACTCTCGTAGTCCTACTTGTGCTGTAGTCATGTACAAAATGGGACCTCGTGAGTGACTCTCGTAGGCCTATTTGTGGTTGTGGTGTAGTCATGTACAAGATGGGACCTCGTGAGTGACTCTCGTAGGCCTATTTGTGGTGTAGTCATGTACAAGATGGGACCTCGTGAGTGACTCGTAGGCCTACTTGTGGTGTAGTCATGTACAAAATGGGATGTATTTTTACAAATATAGGCCTAAATAGCTAATATTTGTAAATATAAAATAATAAGTATGCTATATGAAGAATAAAGTATTACTATTATAGGGTACCATGATTTAGATCTACCATTAACATTTATTTGAAAACTTATTTCATTTAAGCATATTGGATAATTTAATTTAATAAAAATTGAGATTAAAAGCAATATCATTGTTAAGCCTTGCATTTGATGCTCATATTTAAATTAAAAACAAAAAATCATTAATTAGTTGTAGCAACGAAATATTTTATTATTCAAAATGACATAATACAACGGTAAATCTCCTTCTTCTCCTGTATTCAACATTTAAAATTGAATACCTCAATATAAACATGGTAATATTAAGAACTATTCTTGATATTTAGAATTTTTAAATATATACATTGCATATATGTAGCAATACTCAGGGTGACTGATGCAAGAGATTGGTATGCAAATGTATTTGGATCCAGTAACTGTACCCTATACCATAGTATGGGCTACAAATATGTACCAGCTTGACCTATGTCTCTCTGTCTCTGTGACAGTAAGAGATTTGTATGCAGATCTGATTGGATCTCGTAATTGTACTGTACATCATAGTGTGGGTTACAACTATAGCCTATACCAGCTTATATATCTTTGTCTCTGTGACAGTAAAAGAATGCTAGGCAGGTGTGATTGGATCTCGTAATTGTACCGTAAACACGATAATGTGGGCTACAAATATGTACCAGCTTGACCTATGTCTCTTGGTCTTTGTGACAGTAAGAGATTAGTATGTAGATGTGATTAGATCGAGTAATTGTACTGTACACCATAGTGTGAGATACACCTACGTACCAGCTTGACCTCTGTCTCTATGTCTCTGTGACAGTAAGATATTGGTATGTAGATGTGATTTGATCGATTAATTGTACTGCACACCATAGTGTGAGATACACCTACGTACCAGGTTGACCTCTGTCTCTTGGTCTTTGTGACAGTAAGATATTGGTATGTAGATGTGATTAGATCGAGTAATTGTACTGTACACCATAGTGTGAGATACACCTACGTACCAGGTTGACCTCTGTCTCTATGTCTCTGTGACAGTAAGATATTGGTATGTAGATGTGATTTGATCGATTAATTGTACTGCACACCATAGTGTGGGCTATAACTATATACCAGCTTGACTTATGTCTCTTTGTCTCTGTGATAGTAAGATATTGGTAAGATGTGATTGGATCCAGTAATTGAACTGTACCATAGTGTTGGCTACAACTATGTACCAGCTTGACTTATGTGTCTTTGTCTCTGTGATAGTATCCAGTATCAGTATGGCTTTTGTAGTAACGGAGAAAAGGTGTAGTGCACTTTTTATATTTGTATTAATAAAAGAATTTGTTAATTTAGGATATAATATACATTTAGTCTAAATTCGAATAGTATAACATTTACTTAACTTTTTAAAAGACTTTCTTCTTTTAGTCGTATTATTGAAGTTATTTTAAATATATATTACTGACTTTTTGAAGAGCATATAGACGATAAAGTTTGCTGTTTTGTTGCATATGAATAGGTTTAAGGTAGTTAGAAATAAAATTTCATTATTTTAATATTACAATGCACTTTAATAAATTATACTTAGTAAAAATAAATTAATGGTTTAAATAAATACTGTTATAGTGATTTATAATTTACCGATGTATTAAGCAGAAAACGAAACTGTTATGTATTTGATTCATCCAAAATATATAATAATAAGGAATTTTACTGCAAAAATTTTATTCTTAGCTACACTATGATATCAGAAGACATAGGTTTGTTGCAAGATGTACTCAAGTGAGGGAAGTAATTTTTATGTTATCATTCCTAAACATACCCCTTTAAAATGTAGGCACATTTCCCTAAGGCTCACTCAGCTCACCTGCAGCAGAGAATTGGAGTGTTTGTTTACATTTTATATCGTAGGGGATCTTTTCATTCTTGTCTTCTTATACCTATACTTCCCTTTATATATTTGTGGAATAACAATTTTATTCCTACCGCATTGAAATAAACAATACATTTTACTTAGAACTTAGGCTTAAGCGGCCGGTGTCATATCTAGAATCTACATTTTCCGGTGACAACCACGTCAAGGTACTATCTACATTATTTGCAAGATCATCAAACGTTTCGCCCATACTGTGATGTGGAATCCTCAGTGGTTTCGCTGAGACTGTCTGAGAGTTTCTCGAGTCTCAGATATACCACTGAGGATGACACGTTACAGTATGGGTGAAACGTTGTTATCTTGTAAATATTGTAGATAGTACCTTGACACGGTTATCGCCGGAAAAGGAAAATGTAGATTCTAATACATTTTAATGTATATGTGTGTTAGTATGTATGTACGAGTAAATATAGTATTTTGTTTACATACCTAGGAATAGCCAGTATTAGATGTTTCACGAAATTAGCTAATTTCGTATTAGTTACAAAAATGTTGATTGAAAATACAAATATTAAATATTACCAATTTTTTACTTTATACTACATTGACTTAATAAGGGCAACAATAGGTTTCTAGTCGTTATGTAGTTGTAATGTTAGTGGTATTTAAATATTAGCGATTTCTCAAATATGTTGATAGCATGTTATAGCATAAATTAAGATACACAATTTGATCAAAATAGGGACAAATACAATTTTAAAAAAAGTCAAATTCAAATATATTTATTACTTGCGAAAAATTACAATTTGTACAAGCAGTTTATATTTATCTCTCTAGCTCAAAGCTAATTGAGAGAAATCTATAATTTTTGTACAATTATTAGTGTTACAATTATATGTGAAACATATTTTCATACATATATATTATAGTACACTTTTGTTTTTTCTTTTTTTTGTTTGAAACTTTCTTAAATCAAAAACAATATAAAAATAAATTAGGTAACAATAATTATATAATTTTTAAATAAATAACTAAACAAACAATGGGATAAATGTAACATTGGACTATTATATATACAACAAAACAACTCAATAAAATCTTTAGAATCCCCAAAGAACAAAAACAACAAGAAACCATTTTTAAATCCTAAAATTTACAAACACAATTATACTAAAAAAAATATTAAGTACGTGAAATAATTTAATAAAAAATAAATCATACTATATTTTTCTCACCTATCGTTCAAAGACACAAAAACAAATTCTTAAACTAAAGTTTAATTTCAAAAAGTTTTGTTATCTTTCTGATTCATAGTTTCTTGTAGTATGCCGATTTCACCCAATATTTAGACACCATGTGTGACAAATGGACATGTAAAGAATGGGAAGGTCAACTTTCACTTGTTCGTTCATGAATGTACTTATTTCTTTAGTGTCCTCTCAGTGCTTGACCAGCTTGCTTTATATATGCATGTTTCACTTCCATGCATCAAAACCATAAAGTTTGATATTATTTCACCTATAATTAGGTTTATTAACATAAAACTTAATTCCACAAAAACTATAAAACAACAAATAATTACACTTAGTTTAATCTAAATATTAGAATTATTTAAATAGTTGTATAGTCATGTCACCAATCAATGTGAGACTTATATAAATTAAAATTAGCGTTAGTTTTGTCATCACGTGCATGAGTCACTACAGCACGCAACATTTATAGTATTCTAAGCACTTTAAAGTTACAATTTTTATTGCTGTTGAATTGATTATATAACTTTTTGTAGGCTACAGTACTTGCGTAACAAACAAGAGCAAGATGTACATCTAACTTATTAGATGCCATTAATAGAAAATGAATACAAATTTATCACATCATAATTACTTCCCTTTGAGTTAGATTTTTTCCCAACGACATTAGTTTAAATTTTGGATGTTTCTTCTGTTCACCGTGTGTCTAATCTAAACTGCGACGGCGCGAAGCAGTGATTCAGCTACACAGCTGTAATGCGGGAATCACATTTTTAGTAGTGAAGGCGCTATAGGTTGGCAGTCGTACAGGACTGCAATACTTTGACATTATTGCCACGTAAGCCAATCAATTATTCAGTCAGTTAATGCTTTTCCTGTGGGTGGAGATTCACTGTCGTCATATTTTTATCTCCAACATACATGTTTTTAATTTTAAGGTAGTTTAAATGAAAATGCTCTAATGTTATGATTTTTTTAAAATCATTGTTATACCGTTGCTAACCTATTTGATTAGTCAACGAAAGAAAACAGAGTTAAAAAAATAAAGTGATTGAAGTAATCTGAGTCCACTCAAGGACATTCGGTTCTCAGTGTTCCGACTGTTCCTCGAGAACGACGTTATGGTCAACAGCAAAAATTTTTTTAAAACTAGCAATGAAAATGTGCGCTTACTTAGGAAATTTCTTGGGTCAATTGTTAATCAGAATATTAGACAAACTCTTAAATAAATAACGCAATTAGAAAAACTGTCAATATACTCTCCGTTTCTTATGCATTATTCAAATCCATATTCATTCACTTAATACATTTATAAAAACCAAAACGAATCACAAAGTCTAATATTTTATACATTTTAACGTTTACCAAGTACATTTGGCCTATCTTTAAATCATATACGTCAATCATAATCCACCAAACCCAATGAACTCTAGCCTTCCTCAAACTGTAAAAGAGAATCAGCAAAATTATTTGATCTGTTCAACCAGTCTATGAAATAAGTCAATTTATTATAAGTATTTTATCAGGTATATTATAATTTATTACTCATTATTGAATACCAAGACGGTGATCGTAGAGATGTGGAATATGAGGGGAGAATGAGTGTGATTGGTGTGTATACGAACGACTGTAGTAATTTTTACTAACTAAGGTTGACTGTTCCTCAAAAAGAGCTATTTATTAAAAGCCAAATTTCAAGATCAACAAATATCTTAATTTTGTTGGGTCAATATGTAGATTCAATTGTAAAATAATTGGTTTCGCTCTACAATTTTACGTGGAATTCGAACCACGTAGTATTGACCTGATTTTAAGCTAACTGATAAACCTGACATTCATTTATTTTCCCTGAACAACATCTAAACATTCTAAACAACCAACCAACATGGATACCCCAGATTTCTCTAGTAGTGTCCTTGTCGTGTGTTTCTACTAGAAAAATTTATTTAGTGGACGCCATATTGGTATTAGAGGATTCAGCATAGAACCTGAGCGGGTCGGGGTGTGGGCCAATACCACTGTACGTAAGTGGTAGGGTGGGTGGAGATAACATTACCGTAGGTGTATGGGAGGGTTGGCTTGTGGGAAAATACCTCCGTATGCGGGTGGGTAGGTAATATCACATTAGATGTTCTCCCTTCAAAACGAGATCACAGAATTGAGCAAAATTCAAGCCTGTGCCAAACTGCTTTAACATGCCCAATGTGACTATCAAGATATTACAATGCTTGATACATCTCAATACATACCAAATATATCATACCATTCCCAATAATTGGTTATCATGGCCTTCACTGATTCAATCAATATTAGGATTCCCAACAATCACTCCGTCTCATACATACCTTGATTGGTTGTCGTACATCAGTACACATGTACTCTCACTCACACGCACATACACAGGTTTATAAACTTGGAAGTTAACGAATGTTTACATGGGTAATTACCATTGACACTTCTGATCTAGGATTAAAGTTTCATTCAAAGGAGGCTTATGTAGATGTTTTTGTTGTTATCATTGTATGGGATTTTGATATAATTTCAGTTACTAATGTGAGACTAAATAGCAAGGCTGCCAAGCGTTCTTCTTTTGTGGTTGGTCACTTTAGTTTATTGTAATAAATATGTAAGTAGGTCGAGTAATATCGAGTCACAAACATCGGACACTCGAATACTTTGAAGACTAACGAAGGTTATAAGTCCAATTTAAACACATCATAGCATTTTAAGAGACTAAGCAACAAAAACCAATATTAATACTATTATTAATTATTTTTGTGTTAAAACTGATGAATCTAGTCGTAATTTTATGTTACTAATGCCTTGATTATGTATAGTAGTTACTGATCACTAAGTTATAGTAATAAATAACAAGGATGATTTGTTCTGATAGCTTTGTTTTAGCATCAATAAAATACAAAAAGAATGATATATTTGTTGTATTATACAGGTCTGGGAAACGGGGGGGCCATGCAATTGGTGCATTCTTAACACAAGCCAAACCATCGTATGTGGTACTTGCAGCTCACGAGATGCACGCCGGGTCGATTTCGTAGGGCTATTTACAAAACATTGTCTCACTTGCTCAACGACTTCGTCAGATGTGCTTGGACGACCTGAGGATTTTTTATGTTTCACTGAGCACCCTGTTTCTACAAAACAACTATGCCATTCATAAATTGTAGGCCTACTAGGAGGATCTTTAGCGTACTTGGTACGAAAATTACGCTGAACTGTTGTCGCAAACTTCGATTCTTCAAACCAAAACACACAACTAGCACGCTCCGGTCCAGTGAAGGCAGCCATGTTAAACGTAACTGTCACTAGCGCTTGTGTGGCGCGATTAGGCACTAACGGATTACGCGAGTCAAAACTTAAACTATTTTCCTTTAAAACAACACCAAAACCAGCTCTGTACCTTGTTTAATAAATTTTATATGAATTTTCTATAAATAAACATCAGTGTTAAATCTTCAAAATATACAGTGACTTTATTTACTAAATTATTTTAGTCAATTAAATTTTCCCTCATATACTTAAAACTTTTATTAAAACTACTTATTGTATATTAGAATAAGTAGAATTCAGTTATAAACTTACAAACTCTTATTATATTTTTGTCCCATACTTTACTTCACTAGACTACTCTAAACATTTGCTTAACTAGTATTCAATAGTTTAATTAGGTAAATATTGACAAATTGTTTTGCCAAAAAGTTTAACCATTCACATGCTTAAAAATTATTTAATTTTGTGAAATATAAAAGACAATGTTGTATATTTTTGTCTTCAAATACAACAATTTTGTTATTAATAGCTTTAAGTAAAAAACAGTTTCGAAAATAAAATATTTTAAATCTAAATATGCGAAAATGTTATCAGATCATGTTGAATACAAATAATGGATAATTGACAGTGGAATGAATTAATGTAATAATGATCCTGCTTGGTAAGCATTTAATGGTTATGCTGATCCCACTAGCCCTGGGATGTTAATGTATGTAATTTAATTTGTGAAATGTACATTTATAAAGTGTTCACTTACATAGCTATCGCACAGTTGCGTAATACATAATTGACTGTACATAACAGACCAGGCATTCCAAATACCATTTAATCAAGAAATAAAAGATATTTAATTTAGTAGTAATATAATTTAGCATTGATTCTAGGATGAAGTAGTGAATGGGAGAATCCATACTCTGAGTTTAAGAACAATGAAAACTCTGCAATAGGTGGTCACTAGCTGCATTATCTCAATGTAAAGCGTATGGATCGATCGTTCAAATCCAAGCTACGATCTATCAATTAAAAATAAATAATAAATAAATATACAAAACTGTAATGTATTTGGAACAAGAACAAAATGTCATGTTATTTATTAATAAAAATATAAAGTGATCTCCCGTCACGTAGTTAAATCCAATCCATTAAGCCATTAGAGTGCTGCCTCACTGATTTTATTTATACTAACCAACTCCTTCGAAAAAAGATCGTCCGGAGCACTCTATAACTATGTGATCCATTGTTTGGATATACTCTTCGCAATAACACGATTAATCTAGTGCAAATTCTCATTTATATGTCCTGTAGGTACATCTGCTTACGCCAGTTCGGAACCGATTCAACACTGTCCATTGCCTACGAGGGAGGTTCATCCTACCTACAGGTAATGACAGATCAATACCTCAGGTTTGTTTGCGTGGTGGCTCAGTGGCTATGGCTTCGGACTGTGGAGGGCAAGGTCCAATGTTCGAATCCCCATTGAGCCAACAGTCGGTGCTTTACTAGTTGAATAAGGTTCACGCACAGGCTTGCAAGCCCTTTGAACTGGCGAGTGAGGTTTTTTTAAAGAAAAATGAAAAAAATATAACGAGAAACTTATTTTATCCATCAAAACTGGTCCACGCTAAGGTCCAGCTAGTATTGGGTGAAAAAATATTACCTGCTCAACTTGAAAGCAGTACTTAGAGGCAGTGGGGGATGAGGTGGGGGTGATGTTCTCGAATACAGCAAATTTTTAAAGCTGTACCTATCTCCTGGGTAGTTCTAAACGAGCAACAAATCTGGTAGCTGGACTGTCACGAATTTGTGATCTCCCAGCTATGGCGGATACCACACAAAATTATCTCAATAATAGTAGAATAAAGGAAGGTACATAGTTTTTATAACAGACATTTTACCACAGGAGTCTAAACGATAGGTTACGAATAAGGTCATATTCCCTTCACTTAACATCCATCTGGAGGCGACAGGTATAAAGTATGAAGAGCTTTTTGGAAAATGAAGGGGTGATAACGTTGTTTTGGCCAGCGGCTTTAGCAATTTAAATGCTAATTCCGAAGCTATTGGCTAACCATTTAGGCTAATAACTTGCAACAACAATCTCAATTAACGAAACTGTAAATACTGATTGAATGATTCATCAAAGCCTGGCGAATATTTGATGAAGCACCAAGGAAGAATACCTCTCCAATTCAATATGTTATAAATTAACATTTCTATAAACAGTCCGTTGATGCGAAATATATTATGTTTGGAAAGATTATATTAAATTTCATATGATCATTGATTGATGTTTATGTTGTAAAAACATAAAGGCAGTTGTCAAAAGTAACAGTAATCAATTGTAGAGAAGAATTTTTCCAACGAAAACTTCTTTTACTTCCTCCACGGCACGTTCACCATATATTTAAATATTTCTTTCGTCACAGAAAAAAATGTTAATATTGACTCTTACCTTTCCAAATTATTTTTGATTGATTTATACTTTATGATTTTCAAATACACATAAAAAAAAAAAAAAATAGAAAAGAAAAAAAAGATCTTCCTTTTATCATGTTTTGTTCAAATCTGTTGTTCCCTGCACCGTAATAGAAACACCTGTCCAGTCCTTCCACCTATACCACTACGTCACAGACCTAGTCTATACCTCTACATATTAATCCCCCCGAGCTGGAATACTAATTAATCCCAAGTTATTTTGTAATGATTTAGTTTTTCTAAGATTTAAAACTTTATTGATTTAATTATGCACCAATAGTCAATATGGAGGTAAAATCTAGTAAACAATGACACAGAGTAGGAAGCCATCTGTTTTGTTTTATGGCGCATATTATCACACATTGTACTACATAATTTTACCTTAAGGGCTACCGACCATTGAACAGTTTTCGGTTGGCCATCCCTTCAATCAAATATCAACTTAATAGTGTACTAATTAATTAATCGGTTCTTTGTAAAACTTCCTAGACAGATTATAGCATGTTAAACCATGTACTATACACATCGCATGGCTTTCAAAGCCAGACACCAAACTAAAAGGAGGGGGAATAGGCCTATGTAAACATTAATAACAATGTATTGTTTACTAGGTTATAATTATTTATATTTCTCTGTACTGTATACAATTCAGTACAAGTAAACGTCACACAACAAACTTTTTTTACAATATAAGCACAAATGCACAAATATATTACAATAAAAGTACAAAATGCACAAATATTATGGTGATTGATTTCGGTGAACCACGCTCACCTTCCTCAGATCAGAGGGATTCACAAAAGAATCACTGAATATTTTTTTAATCCCTCTGGTCTGAGGAAGGTGAGCATGATTCAGCGAAATTGATCACCATAATACTTGTACATTTTGTACTTTTATTGTAATATATTTGTGCATTTTGTGCTTATATTGTAATATATTTGTGTTGTGTGACGTTTACTTGTACTGTATATGTACCAACGCGTATTTGCTAACTAAAAAAACTATTTGTATACAATTGAAATGAAATCCATGCAAATGTTAAAAAGTTATGAGGGATTACTTATATTCAATTATTAGTTTATGTTAACATGAAATATCATTAATAATGAGATAATTGAACTGTGGCTTTGAAAGAGAAACGGTTTTAGTAAAGTTATATGCAGTATTTTCTGGTTTGATTACTGGTTATCTCACCTCAATGAAATCAACAAGTTTTCAGCGCTTGATATCTGTTGAAATCTGTCAATAACTTAAACTGTGTTGTTTAAAACTAATAACTTGACCAAAAACTTAATTAGCTTTTTATGTATACGCATCTTAAATAAATAATTTTACAGATGTAAATGATTAAATATGTGTTAGTTCAACCCTCATGATTTAAACCAAGCTTAAAAGAGAAGAAGTATATAACTCAATAATTAATTTATTAATTTAATGAGTTTTTTATAGTTAAAAATGAGAGGCAGATCATCTCTCTAACATCACGCTACCATCCCGATAGACTGTTGATCTGTGCCAGGCTTTTAAGATAGAGTAAGGGGGAGAACCAGTACAGTAAAAGGTGAATATTACTGATAAAAACTAACAGTCAAAGCTAGGACTGACTTTGACTAATATATACTGTACATACGAACCTTTCCTATTTATTACTCAGGTACAAAGTCCCGACTCCTTAGATTGCTCGGCCAATGACTCTCTCTACCCAGGTGGTTATTATTATTATACTATTACTTCTTATAATAACCGAGACGTTATTGACCAGGTAGTTTTATTTGTTGTATTAAGGTTTATAAATATTTGAGGGACATATACCTGAAAATTACGACAATTTGTTTAAAACTTATTTGTTGGTGTTCATATAGGTGAATTTGTTGTAGATTTCCAACACTTCAAGTGCTTTTAAAAACACCATAATGTAGAGACCCCATAAGATTTAATACTATTTATACTTTAATAATACTAATAACGGTGACAACTGAGACCGGTCTCAGCGATACTACTGAGGATGACACATCACATTCAAAAAATTCAAATTCAAAAATATTTATTTGTAGTAGACAATTTTTACAATTGTATTACAAAGGTCGTCCTTTGTAACATCATGGACGAAACGCCTGGTTATCTTGTAAAATTGGTCGGTAGCGTAGTTGGTTCAATCACGTACTAAAGGTTCTCAGTACGATCCCAATCAGAGTCATAATACATAACCACTGGCTGTTCATTTGTCATTGGGCTATTAATTAATGACACTTTCTAAGGAATAGTCGGCCTTAGTTTGTAACAATGACTACATTAGCTCATCTACACTCATCACACTCATTCGAAATCCATATTTGCCCATATCTTGACGATCGGCGTCTTATGAATAAATAAATAAATAATGTAGATATCACCTTGACTCAGTTGTCACAGGAAAATATAGATTCTAGTCATGTTTTCCGAGTTAGGTTAGCTCACTATTAGATCAGCAACAGACAGTTCACATTAAAATATGAAAACAGTATAATTTAACTATGTAATATAAGAGTATTTAATGCTCTATCATTAATTTAAAAATAAATAACGTCTACAATATACTGCCTAAAAGAGGATACAATTTTAAATTAAATGTAAAATTAACTTGATTAAAAATTATATTGCCATACTATAATTATGGCATGCATTTGAACATTTAGACACTCTTAGGGTATGAGGAAAATAAATAATTCAAAAATAAAGTTTTACGTTACTTCATGCTCAGGATAATTCGTAACTTGTTATGAAAACAAATCGCAAAATATTTAGGAGCGTACTTAAGTGTCAATCAACCAAGTGTATTTATAGCAACTTATTGGCTGTAAGTGGGTGGCCGATAACTTTGGAATTAGCATTTAAATTGATAAAGCTGTCGGCCAAAACAAATCATTGGCCTGGAAACTTGTAATTTATTCAACATCACTCCCATTAACTATGTGTTTCATAGTGAAACATTTCTATATATAAACACAAAGAACAACACGATTTATATGAAATTATTTTAAATACTACTAATTTTGTATGGCTGCTGTATAAAATAGTGCTGTATAGAATAATAAATATTTTGAACAGGTAGATACAGTACAGCTAAATAAATGAAACTTGTTAAAAAAATCTTTACGCTATATGGTTTTAATTATAAAATTGAGACAGCCAACAAATGGTAAACATTTAATTTGTAAGTGTTGTAAGTACAAAACCCGCTCTGTACACTTTACTAATTTATGTAAATTTGTAAGATTTAGATTTTACATAAGACGAATGTTAAGATCTTTGAAAAACAAAATCTTATATTTTTTCCCGAAACAACACAATGTACGATCAAAACGTTATTTTTATCTTTCATTGGATCTTTGCAATCGTGTTTAACGACGCATCACTTCCGTGAAACAAATAAATTAGTAATTCAACTTTTATAAGAAATTAAAAATAACAAATGTATGACATTATTGGACCGACATAAAATTATTAATGTGAAATTAAATGGAAGAAAATAGATTCAAATTAGAGATAATTCACTTAAAACAAACTACCCACATAATCATATTAGGGAAGGTATTTAATAAAAAATTGTGGATTTTATTTGTTTATTATTTGTTGTTATGATGGTTTATAATGATATTCAGTTCTCTCAATTAAAGACACTCAACAAACACTCAAATTACTCAATATAAACACTCCAGACTTTTCTAGTAATGTTTACTTGATGGCAACCATTGACCGGAAGCCATTTTGGAAATAAGAGGACAAAGTACAGGCCTTGGATCTTTTTCGTTAATTCACTACCACTACTATTTTCGTTTCCATTTATTCATACAGCTAGATAAATACTCTATTGTTCTAAAAACTGCTCCTTACTCATTTTTACATCCACTGTGGTATTCATTACCCGCTAGGAATCCGATATCGCTGGCCTTATCTTATCGCTTTCCAAGAACTTACACAAAGTGAGCGCATTAGGTGGTAAGTCAATCATTGGATTTACCAGTCTGCGATCAACTTTACTAGCGTCCTAACCTAACCTGAACGTAGATGCGATAAAAAAGTAGTAGTTGTGAAGTAACGTAAAGAGTAGTGGTAGTGAATAAATGGAAAAGGCCTTCAATCTCCTCATAAATTTTGCTCCAAGTAGCTGGGTTACAGCACTACTCCATGAGTGTTTTATATATGTCTGAATAAATGCCTAACTGCCTCAATTTATAGCACTTTATCTTGTGTTTCTTATTAAACCAGTGTTTTATTTGTTTCATTCCGTTAAAAGACTTATTTTGTACAAATTGCCTTTTATTCATAGAGTTGGAGCTAGTGAAGGTAGATTTAGACTGCTGTGGTTACTGACGGTCTTTATTACTTAAGTTTATTGCTTTGAAGATATCCGAGGATCTGATAAGAGTTGGGTACAGTTGTGTCACTGATATTTGACACTCAACGAAATTTAGCCACGTAATTTGACGTGTAAATCTATGTCAAATCTACGTACAGTAACACATTTCAATAGAAGTTAACTAAAATAATACAAATTAGATTTTGTGTGAATGATAATTATGTTGTTTAACCATTAATATACGGCGTTTTAGTCTGATAAGTGGTATTATTGGTTACAATTCATTAGAACTATTTTCCATCTTTTAGTAATATCTGTGGAATGTTATTTGTACATGTATTATTTATATACACTAACTTTTATAACATTTTCTTTTCTCTTGTACATTTAATTAAATTAATTAACTGACAAAGAATAAATATAAATATACATAATGTATTTCATAAAGTTAAAATCATCATATATAACAAGTAATTTAATGTAAACATCAATAATCAATGTATATACATACAAAATTTCTGAAATATTTATCTGTAAATTTGCAGCGATTACTGAAGTGTTCTACATAGAATTCCAAAAATGAATTGGCAATGGATACATTCATGTAATAACGCCCCGGTTGACAGGTATTTATCAGTTATGCCAATTCTGTGAGACCTTGGGGATGTTTATTTATTTTAATTCACTTGGTTACTAAGTTTGTAATATTTCGTAAACATCAAAATAGTTTATGAAATAATCCATATAAAATATAATGAATACACTAAATACTGAATACAATGAATACACCCCAGATATACTGAAATTTGTACGTGTTAGTACAAATTTCAGTATATCTGGGGTAATTTCGTATTTTATTTTATTTAATTTTATAAATATTTATATAAAGATTACATCATGCAAAATATAAGTTGTACATAAATTACTCTATTTAAACTTCCCAGATTTTTTTTAAATAAAAATATTTAAGGATTCCACCTGAAGGTGATGGTCTCTTAGTTGCCATGTATATTGTGCTATTAATAAAAGGTCATTTTTGAGCAAAAGTCAAAGTCAGTTTGTGATCAGAATATACAGGTTATCCACATTCATTCTATAATTTCTATAATTCACCTATAATCATTCATATTTGTCTTTACAATTTTATCGGCGTTTCATATCTGAGAATAATAATCTGAGGATAATATATTGTAATGACTGCCTTATAATATATTGTAATGACTGCCTTATAATATATTGTAATGACTGCCTTATAATATATTGTAATGACTGCCTTATAATATATTGTAATGATTGCCTTATAATATATTTTAATGACTGCCTTATAATATATTGTAATGACTGCCTTACAGCCTAGGGCACTTTAAATTTGCTTTAACGCAATTTACATAACATAAAAATCAACCAATAAGTTTTAATTAATATACTTTGACATGCAAATGAATGTTTAATTAGCTTTGAGATGATTGGATACAAAGTGCATTATTTAACGGAATTAATTGTGATTCCACTCACGTTCTTTCTGATAGCCATCAGGGTTGTAAATAATTTAAAACTTTTTATTCAAATGCTACAAATTAAAATACTGCAAAGTAAAGACAGTGTAATATTATTTGCAAGAGTCCTGATTGTAAAGTGTTTAATTAATATTGCTGAACACCATGATGCTTTTTGTTTAGTTAAAAAATATGATTTGCGATACATCGTTTTTTTTTTACATTGCTGATGACCAC
Source organism: Stictocephala bisonia (assembly GCA_035578905.1). Lineage (NCBI taxonomy): Eukaryota > Metazoa > Arthropoda > Insecta > Hemiptera > Membracidae > Stictocephala > Stictocephala bisonia. The sequence goes on from JAQJVL010002029.1 coordinate 25,050, forward strand.
GTTATATCATATGTGTTTTTTCTGATTACATTATATTTGATATTATTGATGATTATTTACGTGTCGTAAGATTGAATAGTATTATGTTTGTTCAGACTAACAAACATCAATGTATTCATTAGTCATTTATTATTAAGACGCTGATCGTCAAGATATGGGCAAATATGAGGGGTGAATGATGAGGGTAGATGAAAGAGTTTAGTCATTATTACTAACTAAGGTCGTCTGTGCCTCTAAAAAGTTATTTATTAATATCCCAATTATCAGGGAATTTAAGGGAGTATTGTATATTATCACAGAAATGTAAGATTATTTATGTATTTTGATACATATTCTGAACGCAGGAATAAATATTTATATATTTGTTATTCATATTTGGTAGGGCTAAGTGGAACATTACCACTGATTAGAACAACTATATGAACAAGTATAGAACATTTTACAGCAATTGTCGGGTTATAACTGGTGGCGCAGTGCTGTAACTCAGCTACTTGGGGACAAAGTGTTTGGGAGATTGTAGGCGATAGGTTCCATGCTCGGTTCTCTTAATACCGAAACGGCGTCCACTCAATGGCTGTCATCAATATGGACACTACTAGAGAAGTCTGGAGTGTCCATGTTGAATGGTAGTCAAGGTTCAGGTATTTTGTAGAGAGAAGAACTAAGTGTCAAACTTGTCAGTTAGCTGAAAATCAGACCAACACTACGTGGTTCGGATTCCACGTAAAGCTGTAGGTCCCATAGTTGCCCTGGCTATTGGGCTATTAATAAATAGTCCTTTCTGAGCTAAGCCGAACTCAGATAGTAACAATGACTACACTCGTTGATCTACACTCATCACACTCATTCGTGCCTCATATTCGCCCATATCTCTACGATCGGCGTCTTAGAGATGAATAATAATGAATAATGAATAATAATAATAATAATAACCCTTTTTAAACATTGCATTTATCTCTACCTTCTAGTCAAGATATTGTGTTAAGAAAATATACGTGTAATACAAGATTGCTAACTATTGCTATTGTTGTTGGTTACTAGGACGTCTTTTGTTGAGCTATGGGTTGGTACAAGGAGTGAATGAGTGTATTTATTGATGCTATAGTAATTATTAGTATTAGTAGATTATTATTATCAAAATAGCAAGAGTGAATAAGGGATCTAACGATTTACAGGGAATCCGAACCACATAGTATTGGACTTATTTTCAGCTAACTGACAATATTATTCTGATAGTCTACATGTAAGGAAATTTGAATTATATTTTTGACAACATTTAAAAAATTCATTAATACTTTTCCTTTGTAATCAATAATCCATATTATGTTATAAAACATGTCTCTAAATAGATGGTGTTAAATCTTGCTTTTACATTTCCAATATAGGATGTGAGATGGCATGTGGCATGCAGTTCCTCGACTAAGCAGCTTATCACAAGTGTTTCATCAGACACAACGTTTACGAATTAAGCTGTTTACTATAATATGTTTGTATGATATAATAATACGTTCTAAAATCACCATTAGCTTTGTATTAAATTGTATGTTGATATTAATTTTAATATTATTTTTAGATAGTCCATTTTGTTGTAACTGTGAAATCCCATATTATGAGTGAATTTCTTTTGTAGTTCGCCTTGGGTGCTCCTTATTAAATTAATTAGAAAGAACATTCTTTAAATTTAATAGTTCAATTTTGTAATAGGTGAATTTAAACATACGAAACAAATAAACTTAATTAAACACTTGCATGGTACAGAAAATAAACTTTATAAGTCATATAAATAATGTGAGATTGTTATTAATTATTATATGACATTGTAAGTTATTAAATGTTTGCCTGAAAAATATTTTGTAATACCCTGTTTTAAATTCCACAGTTATATTTTTTATTTTAGGCTATATATTAAAAATTGTCATGAGTATCATTACTTAATACAAATTTAACGAAAATTAAATTTGCGAAATTTTACTAAAAAAATGATTTTCTATTTACAAACCAACAAATTTCATCAAGAATATACAGCAGACAATTAATACAATCATTAAAAAAAAAAAAAAAAAAAATAAAGAAATAAATAAATAAATATAATCTTCAAAGATCTACTAAATTACCCTCCCCCCCATTATTTTTCTACACACCACCCATACTCTACGGTCCTATTGCCCACCCAGTACATTGCTATGTAGTATAGATTATTTTTAATATTAAACCTGCATTTATGGGACAAGTCAAACCTTAATTTATAACAATATAGTTGATAAATAGTCCTTTTGATACTGCATCTTATCAAGGACATTATGCCAAATTATTAAAAAAAAAATCTCTTTTAAAGTTTACCAGTGCCAGTGACCGCAGGGTTATAACGGTGTTACGCCACATCGAGCGTGGCTGTTCCTTGGATGGCTGACTGATGAGTCTCGCCCTTGCACGTAACCCATCTGCTTAGTCACATACATCGGTGGTCACTGGTGGTGGTTAGAAGTCAAGTTGTTGGTCCCCAGGTAATGTGTGAGAGAAGGCTTCTCAGCCCTAACTTCATCTGGTAAAATAACACATTGTAATTTTTCTCTTTCTCTTCTTTAACATTTAATCTGTAACTTAATAACAAATAAAAATATAGGGAGAACTGTTTTAAGTTTGGTTAAAAACAGGGATTTTTTAAAACTTTTACTGAAATTATTTCCTGAGCAAAACTTGGTCATTACAGAGCCAAATATTCTCTTTATTAAACTGGCCTTTAAAAAGAAATTATTTTCTGTCAACTAATTTTAAAGTCAATTACTTGAGTATTTCCTTTAACGACGATTTCGTGTTTACATTAAGATCAGTTACGACTTACTCATTAAAGGAATACTCAAAATAAATATCCATAGTCGTTAGTAAATCAGTTTTAAATAGATTTTGTGGAAGTAAAGTCAAAATATGGAGATTGAATGTTTGCTTAGTAACTATGAATAGGAAGATTGAATATGTTTTTACACGTATAATAGAGATACGCAGGAAGTGCAGAGCAACAATTTATTTATAAGTGATTATTTCGTAAAAAAGTGTCAATATAATAGTAGACTATTAACGATTAACAATCTTCACCACATTTACTGATTATTAAACGCATTAAATTTATATGAAAGAAAAATGTAGACTTATTTCGGCCATAGGTTGAGTAAAAGATAGTTTTACATGAATTGATGGAATATAAATCATTGTTGTATGATGAACGTTTTGTTGTCGGTTATAAATTACAGTTGCTTGTTTTTTATAAACTTAGTTCTGTAATTGTGAAACTTTAAATAGGTTTATTAGGAAATACTTTTCAGTAGTAAATTTTCTGTTTTTTGGTTTAGTAACATAAATTGCACTTATATTGCTGACAAATTTTGGTTCTGTTTATTTTAATTTAGTTTCTTTTCATACAAAGTAAATAAATAAATTATAGGGAAGGAGCTATTAAATCAAATAACAGGCCACATTTGTTACAAAATATAATCCTGCGACTATCAAGAGCAACAACACTAAAATAAAAATAATATAAGTTTTAGTTAAAACATGGATTAAAAAGGGGGAAAATGTTAAAAGTCCAGATTTTTCCAGATAAAGTTAGGAGATAATTATAATAAGTCATTGGTCTCATTTTAATCAAACACTTAACCTGAAGACCAGTGGTCAAAGGTCACTTCCGAACCACCATCAGTGACAAGCAGGTGGGCTGCGGCCAAGGCTGGAGTCTTTCATCGGACATCCATCCAAATAACAGCCACGCTCGATCACCCTCCAGTCAATGCCTGGAAAACTTATTACAAACTTAGTATTATTAATTGAAATTATTAATTAAAATACAAAAACATTAATAGATAACAATCAATATTAATGGATGATACATTAGTACCTCAAAGGATAAAAATTACTTTTATTTTATTATAAGTTACATTTACACTGAAAATTGGTACTACCATTTTGATATTTATGCTATTAGTCTCTCTAAATAATGTTATATTGCAATTTTCCCTTGTACGTAGAAAAGAAAACTATGAATTATACTTTTTAAATTCTTATTGTTTTTAAATAAAATACAATTTTAAATTATTTATTTTGCATAAATATGGCAAGGAAATTTATAGCTTGAAATGTCACTAAAAAAACTAGAATCAGATCGGCAACTTATCTATAAATTATGTTGTTTTAATAATACTTGCAGCACCTTAGTACATTATTATATTATGAAAAGTACTCGTATATAATTATTCCAATTAATAATAATGGTACGTTAAAACACTATAGGGGAAAAAGATAAAGACGATTTTCATTTATGTAATCTATTTTACTATCATATGGTAGTTAAATAATGAGTACTGGGGAGTAAAATGTGCAATATGTAATTAAATATGTAATAAGTAAAGGGTGTGTTATTGGAGTTTTCTAAAAGCCAAGTGTGTAGCTCGTTTGGGAAACTAATGGCTGGAGTTAAGTGGTTGAGTAAAGAAGCCCTCAAAGTGTCCAAATGTCAGCTGTTTGTAACCCAACTCTCTCTACAGACCACTTTATTGCAAAGGCCTAAAGTGACCTACGACCACAACGTAAAACCTTTTGTCAGCCGTGTATGTAAGTCCAAACACTTTAATGGCCAGTGAGGGAAGCATTGAAACTTTTACTAAAGTCTGTGATATATATATTTAATAACTCTTCATTTCATAAAATTTATTATTAGCACTAATAATGCATATTGGTAACTGAAATGATTTTAAATAATCATTTTGCCGATGTGGTGGCATCAGTAGGGCTTCAGAATGCGGTATGCATTTTTCAAGGTTCAATTCCCAAATGAGCTACTGTCAGCACAGTAATTAAGTGTACCCGAATTTAAAGGTTGTTTAATAAGAAACCAAGAGGCTTTTGAAATTATCGGGATTTTAACTAGTTTTTAATGTGCATTAACTTTACACTTTTATTAATAAAAACCTTTTCACGTTTATATTTTAATATGTGGTTGGTAGAACAGTTTTTTACAAGTTCTGTAAGTTTCTGAGGTTTTATTTTCAAGAAAAGTATTCTTATTTATTGTGTGAAACAACGTTTTCATGGCTTTAGTGATTTTATAATTAATTTTTTGGTCACGTTGTAATCCTTATGACATGTATAGTTACGATACATTACTTTTATAAATCCATAAGTAAATGAATACATTTACAAGTAAATGCAGGTTTTAAAACTAATTTAAAATCACTTTTGATAAAGATTCAGTATTTAATTATTGGCAGTGGTAAGCCCAATACCATATAATGGTTGGGGCCCTTCGAATGGGGACCTCGCTCTATCTAAGCTAGGAGATCAGCCTTTTCGTTGCCTGTGAGGCCGATGTGAAATTGCTAAGCCAATTAATGAAGTCAACATTGAAAGACATTGTTTAATGTATTGTTTTACGTATTGAGATATATTTGTGTTCCATAATTTAAATAAATTTTACATATACTGCACTACACCTATATTTCTACAAAGCTTGTTTGATATGTCCTCGCTGTACCTCGACCACGTGAGGAGATGTGATCAACGTGGTATTGTAAGACGTACACGAGGGGAATGCATTATTTAATCAAACAATAATGAAAGGAAGGCTTACATTATATGTGTTTGTCAACATTGTGTAATTGTTATATAATATGTGAATACAGGTACTGTTTGTACATGTGATTATTTAAATTCTTTTTAAATACAATGATTAAATACGATAAATGATAGTAAACTTGATATTTTACCTGAATGTAGGAAAATATTATCTATTAGAGTAAAATGGAACAAAAAGTATTTGATAATATTAATTTTACTGCATAATTTGAGATTGACACATTCAGTATTAATATAGTTGTATGTACTGATATAATGCTATTAAATTTATTGATACAAATTAAAAACTATTTCATTGGCATAAAAAAAATTGTAGGTATTGAAAAGTTAATGATGCATCAAATACATTCCTTAATGTTTGGTCCATCTGGTAGCATTTAAAACTAAAAAGAAAATACATTTTGTAGCCTAAAATACGTAACTGACTGACAAATTTATAACTATCTAATTTTTATTTACAATTCGTTTCAAATTACAAAGTTTATTTCGAACAACTAAATGACGTATTTTAATATTTAGATTATGATATACAGGAAAATGTTTTAGTTAAAAAATAAAAAAACAAAGAGAAAATAATTCGTGACTGCGTACAGGAAAATGAAAATAAGTTACAATGTAGTTTTGTTAAAACATATGTGGAAATTACATTTTAAATTACTAAAATAAAATACATCATAACTAGTTTTTTATGATTTGAGGTTCAAAATTATATCAAATAAAGTGATTACTAAAGCTAAAGTAATGTGAGGAAATGTTCTCTATCACATCCAAATCCGATACTCGTAGCCACTTTCTACAAATCAACGATCGATATCCTGCAATGATTGTTTTATTCACGGCAAAAATCAGCTAAGACATTATATTCAAAATAATATTTGTTGTGTAAATAACAAACATTTTAAAAGACATTTATTCCCTGTGCCCATTACGGCTTTCCAATTTAAACAAAATACCCTTTACATTCCCCATTGTTGGTCATACTGAGGTCAGCTGACTAGATCAAACTTTATTAGTACTCACCCTAGTCTGCTCCTGCCGGTCTTACCGTCACCTCAACGCACCAATAAGTGCTGAAAACTGAACGTGTATTAATGCATATTAGTCTCATGCCACTCACCGCTCGTGGACGTGTCAGCCCCGTACACGAACCCACTCGAGAGGTGTCCCGGGGTGATCCAGCTTCCAGACAGTTCGTTTTTAATCATTCAAAGTAACAGTATAATCGTTTCGTTTCACTCTTTAGCATATTGAAATATACAGTCCACTTGCAATCTGACCATCAAACTGATAGTAAATAATAAGTATACTTATGAAAGAACAATAGTAGAAATAATAAAAAAAAACTATAGTTGCACTTTTTTAACTGTTCGGAATACTAGGATTAAAGTAGTATTACTTTGAGTTTTATAGTAATAAATTAAAAATCATCATAATTATACCTTCACCGGATGGTGTAATAAGATTTGTATGATTATAAAAAGGTAATAATGTAAAAAAAAATAAGCAAATTAATATTAATGAATGCTATTTAATCAGCTTCAAAATCACCAGTAAATTTGTATCAAAACTTCAAAAATTATGTTTTACAAGTCACTATAGGAACTATTATTAAAAGTAATATGTAAATAGAAAGAAATACATTAAGAAAAGAAAAACAATGGTAATATATTTACCGGTAAAATAATTATATTTTAAAATGGCCTCTCACTAGCACTTCTGACTTAATGCAAAAAGTCGTGCGTTCATATTTTGAGAGTAGAACTAAATTTAGCTCGAAGGGGTTTGGAAAATTTTCTCATAACAACGTTTAAATAGCCGATAATAATGGGCACTGGTGTTGGAAAAAAAATACATATAAAACGTTTTGATTCAAGATAGGAACCATCAATATCAGTGTATAGTTTACGGCAGCAGATCGAGTAGATGGAGCAAATACTGTGTTTGAGAATTTATAAGATACCGAAGTGATTAAATCGCACTAAATTATATCGTAAAGTAGCAATTAATCCACAGTTACGTTAACTGTGAACGGGAAGTTAATATTACAAACCTCGTGTGTTAATTAAGGAGCCTTAATATTCTGTTTGATCTTAACTCGCCATTTTAAAACATATCAGTTTGCAAGATTAGAGTTATTACAAATTCCATTTCCACAAACAACCTCAATATTCCCTTTAGATAGCTTGCTTAGTCGTGAGCTGCTATGATTAACGATTTCAGAAATTTATTATCCTAAAATAGAGTTTCATGTTGTCACATTTTAGTCTGTTAGAATATTACCGCTACGACAAGTGACCCAGCAAGAACCACAGACAAACAATCGTAGAATTTATGGACATTCACTAAATATGTTATTTATGTTGTATGTAACATACGTTTCATGTAACATTTCACATGTTGGCACAGCTTGACACGAATGTATCTATAGAATCCCATAGTTAGTCTCTGTTAAATGTGAACAAAGCCACTGTCCTGGAATGCTTCAGAGGCTATTATTACTGAAACCATTACAGTGACTGTGAGAAGAGAAAGAGCGGCTTATTGCATATTGTTGTCCAGATTCAATGAAGATGTTTAGTGTGTTCCTTTATTATATGCTACTGAACAATGTCAAATTGCTTAAAACAAATTAGAATTCGATTACATATTTTATTCTATTGAATATGCTATACTTAGTTTTCATTCTCTTATATAAAAAACTCTTAAAAAAAACTCGTTTAAAATATTTGTCTAATATCAATAAAAACTAAAAACAGTTATTTTTTCAAAACTTTTAAGTTGGTTTGATTATAATATAACAGTAATGTAACAATACTTTCAAAATATCTTGGGCTCGATTCAGTTAAGTCTGGAGGCAGTTTTATAAGTTTTACATTATATTATTTTACTTGACTCGGTGACGTTAAGGCTGGTGAGCCTAAATAGAGTAATATAAAGTTGAAGACTTTATATTTGGCTAATTTGGGTTAGTATTGGGGTAAGAATAAAGAACATGGTTAGAATGTTCACCTCAACACTAAATCTCCCCTTCTGTGTGGTTGCTAGGCCTAAATATCAGACAAGAAGGTAATAAAAGTGTATGGATTTAGTGAATAAATGAATGGAATCTAAAGCGGAAATATGGTAGAAACTATCACAACAAAGTCGGGAAATTGAGCGTCTACATTTCTTTTTGAAAGAAAGAGGTATTTGGAATTTTTTAAAACAAACAGTGTACTGCTGAAATAAACAACAGTACGTTCACTTTCATAAATTATCATTAAACTACTCCTTTTATATTCAAACAAACCATGTACTGCTGAAATAAACAACAGTACTTTCACTTTCATAAATTATCACTAAACTACTCCTTTTATTTTTAAAACAAACAATGAACTGCTGAAATAAACAACAGTACTTTCACTTTCATAAATTATCACTAAACTACTCCTTTTATTTTTAAAACAAACAATGAACTGCTGAAATAAACAACAGTACTTCCACTTTCATAAATCATCATTAAACTACTCCTTTTATTTTTAAAACAAACAATGTACTGCTGAAATAAACAACAGTACTTTCACTTTCATAAATTATCACTAAACTACTCCTTTTATTTTGAAAACAAACAATGAACTGCTGAAATAAACAACAGTACTTTCACTTTCATAAATCATCATTAAACTACTCCTTTTATTTTTAAAACAAACAATGTACTGCTGAAATAAACAACAGTACGTTCACTTTCATAAATTATCATTAAACTACTCCTTTTATTTTTAAAACAAACAATGTACTGCTGAAATAAACAACAGTACGTTCACTTTCATAAATCATCATTAAACTACTCCTTTTATTTTTAAAACAAACAATGTACTGCTGAAATAAACAACAGTACTTTCACTTTCATAAATCATAAAAACTACTCCTTTTATTTTTAAAACATACAATGTACTGCTGAAATAAACAACAGTACTTTCACTTTCATAAATCATCATTAAACTACTCCTTTTTTTTTTAAACAAACAATGTACTGCTGAAATAGACAACAGTACTTTCACTTTCATAAATCATCAAAACTTCTCCTTTTATGTTTAAAACAAACAATGTACTGCTGAAATAAATAACAGTCCTTTCACTTTCATAAATTATCATTAAACTACTCCTTTTATTTTTAAAACAAACAATGTACTGCTGAAATAAACAACATTACTTTCACTTTCATAAATCATCATTAAACTTCTCCTTTTATTTTTAAAACAAACAATGTACTGCTGAAATAGACAACAGTACTTTCACTTTCATAAATCATCAAAACTTCTCCTTTTATGTTTAAAACAAACAATGTACTGCTGAAATAAATAACAGTCCTTTCACTTTCATAAATTATCATTAAACTACTCCTTTTATTTTTAAAACAAACAATGTACTGCTGAAATAAACAACAGTACTTTCACTTTCATAAATCATCAAAACTACTCCTTTTTATTTTTAAACAAACAATGTACTGCTGAAATAAACAACAGTACATTCACTTTCATAAATCATCATTAAACTACTCTTTTATTTTTAAAACAAACAATGTACTGCTGATATAAACAACAGTACTTTCACTTTCATAAATCATCAAAACTACTCCTTTTATTTTTAATGCAAACAATGTACTGCTGAAATAAACAGCAGTACTTTCACTTTCATAAATTATCATTAAAATACTCCTTTTATTTTAAGTCGAGTCACTATTTAGTTACTGTTTTAGTTCTGGTAATTTTGTCTACGTAAGTGTCCATTATTTTACCCGCGTTCCACTTACATTATGACTGAAGTAGAAAATACGTTATTACCTGTTCAATAAACGTATTTTATATAATATTTATAATAATGTACTAAATATTATTTTAAAAAGGGAATGGAAAGTAATACTTCATTATAACAATTGGCTATTATTTTGGAATAATCAGTACGAAATTCATCGTATAAGGTACAACAAAATCATAGTTAGCAAAGGAAATTTAAAAAAAATGGAGATTACTGAAGGGCATAATTGATGGGAGCTTACCTAAATACGTTCCTAAATATTTTATATAAAACATTGCTACTACACAGACAATGTGTAGTATTACAGTCAAGAGAGAGTAAGTTGTATAAAGTTCAGCGTCGGAGAATGTCTCCACTGGGATAGCCTTAAGTCGTCCTCTAAACATCCCTCAGAGGCACTCACCTATATAAAAATACATGACCAGTTTCGGCTCTTAGGCCATCTTCAGATAGTAAATAATATAACCTATAATTTATAATAATATAATTAATAAATATAATAATTTATAAATAATATAACCTATAATAATTATAGGTTACATTATTTACTATCTGAAGGTGGCCTAAGAGCCGCAACCGGTTATGTATTTTTATAAAAATGAATAAAAAGGGTACTTCATTATATTTATCATTCAATTTATTAAAATAGTAGCCCTAACGTGAACTATTTTATACATGCACTCACCTACTAGAGAAGGTTTCGTTCCTATATTTTAACTGAAACTATTTTCTTATATTCATTACAGTCAACTGTAATGAACTGTATGAACTGTAATGAAGTCAACTGTATGAATTTTCTCATATTCATCTTATTTTCAACTGGCTTCAAAATTACAGTAAATAATCATTTATTTCTTGCATATTACTAAATAAAATGTAAAAAAAAGAAATTGTATGACGTGTTTGAGTTATTTTATAGTGGTCAAACATACGAATGTGCAACAAAATGTGGACCATTGACTTCCATGCAATGGTAAAATAGAGTTTTAGTTCAGTCAAAACGTGGGGTACATTTATAAGAACGAAACACGTTAACAGATCTCTTGTTTTCCGGGCGTTGGTAAAAAAATGTAGTTTTTGGGTGTCGAAATCAGTATATTAGTCCTAAAAATAAAAAAGATCCCTTTTTAAGGGGTTTTACTTCACCATAATATAAACATTTCTTTTATAAGATATATTTAAATTATAGTATTTTGTGATACTTTTAGTTTTAAGTGCTGTTATAAAATGGTACATGAGACATCACAAAAACACAGTTAGGTGAAAAGGTGGAACTTCAGTCAGCAGGTCGTGAAGAATGGTTATAAATTAAGTGAGTTGTAGTAGTTCAGTGTATAGAATATAGACACTATTAGAATTGAGAGTTACAGCAAGGATGTGGTGGATACAACTTGAAGGTTCTCTACAACTCTTCGAGATAAATGTAATAGCAATTTATTCATATGTTTTTAAATACATATAGCATCTTTTAAATACGAAGATATTGTACTTTTTAAAAAATTAAACAGTACAAGTAAACGTCACACAACACAAATTTATTACAATATACGCACAAAATGCACAAATATACTACAATACAAGCACAAAATGCACAAATATTATGGTGATCGATTTCGGTGAACCACGCTCACCTTCCTCAGACCAGAGGGATTCACAAAAGAATGGAAAACGGTGAATCCCTAAAAAATTAAACATATCTTCCCTTAACTTCGGGTTATATAAAATAGAATAAAACTATATTGAACATAAACTTTTCCATATATGATAAGAAGATTGTGCTTATAATGTTTTTGATAATTTGAATAGAAAACGCGTATTAAATATTTTTATTAGCATAAACATATAGGGCCTACTTATATGTATAGTAACAAATACAATTATTTTCCTTTAAAAGTGAAGGTATAATAGGTATATATTATTATTAAATATTTTAAAATCATTAAATATTCAACCATTATTCATATTTATTACATTTAGGATATACATTTTTAAAGGGTTTCGTTTATATTATGAGATTTTTTAGAAGAAGATCGTTCGAAAGTTTACCTAACTTTGACAGCTTCTAGGATTAATAAACTGCACTTTCAGGTAATGTATGAAAATTATCTAAACATCTTTGTTTATTTTGAACATTTAAAATACTTTTCAGAAGCCAGTGTAAAAGTTAAATAGATCAGAAATATCTGTAGTTTGACTTGTAGTATTACATAAATAAGCCCTGTTACGGATTACCTTTAGGATATACGAAAAGGTTTTAATACTAAAGATATGTAGAACCGAAAATGTAGTTGGCGTCACGGTAAGTAGTAAACAAATTTAGAATACCATGATAAGGCTACTTTACTATTTTTCCAAATCTGCGTAAATATTTTGACAGATGCAGTTTCGGTTGGTAGGTAGAACCTATTACCTCCTTCATATGCAGAGATGAATTTGCAGCAATATATCATGAGCAGATTTTATTTCATACAAAGTATAAAGAAAATATTATCTTCATTAAGCACTTAGGAGGAAACCGATCTCAAACTCATATAATCATCATAAATAATTAGGAAAGAAAATTGCTCTATGATTTATCAGGTACTGTGTTTAAGAATATGTGATAGGTGAAGTAAAATACAAAAATAATATATATATATATATATATATATATATATATATATATATATATATATATATATATAAATAAGAGAATAATTCTATTTTAAGAAAGGTAGACATTTCAGAAGCAGTCACGAATATCGTGAGTGGAGAAACATGAATCCATTGCGTGATTGTCTCTCAAACTCTAAAACTCACAAATACTCCCGTACTTTAGTTTGTATGACGTTTACTTTATAAAATCTTAGCAAGTTATAATTGTAATGCTCAGGTCTCTTGGTTGATATCAGTGTAAAGTTACTTTTATAAGTCTAACTTTTGGTTGTTTAACGTATTATTTACAGTAGTTGTCTTTAAAAATAATTATTATACATGACATTTGCCATCGATATCTTTATATAATCTTTAGTGAATATATATTGTGAACTCGATGGTATAATCATTTGCGAATTAATATTTGTAAAACAATAATATTTTACAACATATATAGTGCAATAATAGAATAAACTCATGATGCAAATTGTTATAAGGTTGGGATAGTTTTGGAACTAGTGGAATATCTCTTGGAGGCTGGTGGATATAATTGTTTTTGAACTAGTGGAATATCTCTTGGAGGCTGGTGGATATAATTGTTTTTGAACTAGTGGAATATCTCTTGGAAGCTGGTGGATATAATTGTTTTTGAACTAGTGGAATATCTCTTGGAGGCTGGTGGATATAATTGTTTTTGAACTAGTGGAATATCTCTTGGAGGCTGGTGGATATAATTGTTTTGGAACTAGTGGAATATCTCTTGGAGGCTGGTGGATATAATTGTTTTTGAACTAGTGGAATATCTCTTGGAGGCTGGTGGATATAATTGTTTTAGAACTAGTGGAATATCTCTTGGAGGCTGGTGGATATAATTGTTTTTGAACTAGTGGAATATCTCTTGGAGGCTGGTGGATATAATTGTTTTTGAACTAGTGGAATATCTCTTGGAGGCTGGTGGATATAATTGTTTTTGAACTAGTGGAATATCTCTTGGAGGCTGGTGGATATAATTGTTTTAGAACTAGTGGAATATCTCTTGGAGGCTGGTGGATATAATTGTTTTTGAACTAGTGGAATATCTCTTAGAGGCTGGTGGATGTAATTGTTTTGGAACTAGTGGAATATCTCTTGGAGGCTAGTGGATATAATTGTTTTGGAACTAGTGGAATATCTCTTGGAGGCTGGTGGATATAATTGTTTTGGAACTACTGGAATATCTCTTAGAGGCTCGTGGATATAATTGTTTTTGAACTAGTGGAATATCTCTTGGAGGCTGGTGGATATAATTCTTTTTGAACTAGTGGAATATCTCTTGGAGGCTGGTGGATATAATTGTTTTTGAACCAGACTACTGTTTTACACTTGGTGTGTGTTTTACAACAATCGTCTATATCTTTTGTTGTTATTTTTGCACACAAATGAAAAAAATAGAGACTTGTATTTTGGGAATATTATGTTACAATATAATATTTTTCAACAATCGTACAGGTTTGAAAATACCTTCGGAAATATATTTTGGAGTTTTGTAATATAAGAAATACAACAAACATATAACTGTTCACAGTCACTTATGGTTGGCTGCTTTCAAATGAATGATACATCTACCACATCAGAACAATGTTATGCTGTCTTTTTATTTCTTACAGAACCAAACCAACACCTCTATTGCTTGGCTCATATTGTATGGTTTTACTACATTTTCTGGATTCCTTTCAAAGTCATTACTTAAGATTTTTTATGACTTAGTTTATTTTTTACAATAAGAGTTTTACGGTCACGACTAACCCGCATCTCATATTCTGCGGAGCGCAGAGCCATAAAAGCAAACTAGAAAGTTTAAAACTAAAATGAATTATTAATCGGACCCGGAGAGATAGTCATTAAAAGAGTAATATTAAGACGACAATGTGTCTTGTGAACTACTTTCTCAGTCCAAATTAGGCAAGTTACGAATTTTATTCCGGCCACGGCTAAGTAGACACAGTGATTTTTAACATGAAATAAAATATTCATCAGTTCTCAATACAAACTTAAAAAAATTTGGACATTATGTATGGTGCCCATTATTATTCCTTATACATGTTGAGACGCCGGTCGTAGAGATAGGGGCGAATATGAGGAGCGAATGAGTGTTATGAGTATAGAGGAACGAGTGAAGTAAGGAGTGTTATGAGTATAGAGGAACGAGTGAAGTAATGAGTGTTATGAGTATAGAGGAACGAGTGAAGTAATGAGTGTTATGAGTATAGAGGAACGAGTGAAGTAATGCTATTAACTTAACTCAGCTGTTTATTAAAATAAAACCATTTATTAATAATCAATAGCCAAGACACCTATGGGACCTACAGATTTACATTAAATCTATAGCAATTAGTATTCGTCTGCTTTTCAGCAAATTGAGAAGCATCCCTCTTCCCTCTCTTCCCTACACAACTTTCTGACTCTGATTACCATCCAACATGTACAACCAACATGGACTTCTCAAGTAGTGGCCAAGTCGATGGAAACCATTGAGAAGATCAAGCATGTAAACTATCGTCTACTATCTCCACAACACTTGAAAAAACTCCTAGAGTTGTTTCTCAAACAACTAAATGTAGTATTTATCTGTAATAAATTAAAAAAATGTACAGTTCAAAATTTAACGTTACCCTTTTTTATTTGACACTAAAAAACAAATCCACGTGTCAAGGTGGAGGATTAATTTTGAGGGAATCACATTAATTAAAGTAGGCTACAATGGATCTTGATTAAGGACCTCACATATTGGTTGAACAAATTAAAATATGTTCTTTGAAAGACTCAACAAATATCTGTGCTTTGAACTTCCTCGTAAACAGATATTTTAAATTCTTAAGTAGCTAACATTGTAATACAATTAAACTTAAATTACAGATACGCTTTTGAAATTTGTAAGCAGGAAACAAAAAGAATTTTTTACAGATAAAATATAATGGTACCTATTCCAGCAGTAGAAAAAGAGGTTTAAATATATATAATACAAAATTAATGGACCTAATCAGAAAGCTGCAGTTCCTTGACAGCCTCCATTAAGTCATTAACTGGGTCATTAAACATAGTTTAGCAGGGAATTTGGTAGTTATTATTTATGTAATAATAGTAATAAGTTATTCGAGCTCGTAGTTAAATGGAGTTTATGAATTTGTTTAAATTACCTTGTTCATATTTTGTAATCCTTTTATCCAAAATCATAGAAAATTGATTTTCTTTTTTTAGATCAGTACAAAGCTCCTCCAAAAAATACTAATTAATTTGATGTTTTAGTTATTACATTACAATTAAGTTTTTATATTTGGTATGAAATGTATTTTTGTTAGAAACGCGTTTTATCTTTTACTAATTCATGTGTCTTATGCGTGAATAAAGAAACACAATTATCGAAGGAAAGTTATTATGCTATTTCACAAACTAATGCCTTATAAATCCTCCTGCAATGTAATAAGTTACACTGTACCTAAAGCATTGAAAACAACAATGAAAAGCATAAATCAATAATGATACAATCGATAGCAACAGTTGGATTCGTAAACAACAAAGAAAAGCAGAACTCAATAATGTTACAATCCATAGCAACAGTTGGTTTCGTAAATAACAAAGAAAATTATAAATCAATAATGATATAATCCATAGCAACAGTTGGTTTCGTAAATAACAAAGAAAAGCAGAACTCAATAATGTTACAATCCATAGCAACAATTGGTTTCGTAAATAACAAAGAAAAGAATAAATCAATAATGATACAATCCATAGCTACAATTGGTTTAGTAAATAACAAAGAAAAGCAGAAATCGATAATGATACAATCCATAGCAAAAGTTGGTTTAGTAAATAACAAAGATATTATATACGAAGGTTAGTACTTAAGGTTTTATTAAATTTTTTTTATAGAAGTTATGTTTCATAGCTATTCAAAAAGAAACACGTTAGTTTGTTGGAATCGCACATGACTGTTACGAATTGAGTGAGATAAGAGTCGTACAATTGTACATTTCAAGATATCCTGACATATATATCACATACGGCGACAATGCAATCACTCATGCCACAGATAAAACTACACCGTAAAGTTTGTCACGAGAACTATATCGCATGATTTGTATACTGATCTCGTTCAATGCAGTAAACGATATAATTAAACCAATATAACTCCATCATTACTGCAGTATCTTAAACTAGTTTTTCTGTACTCTTTTATTAACGTTTCATTCGCACAAATAAATTATGACTTCTATATGTGTGTTAAAAGATGGTTAATACTATTTCACAGTGATAAAAAAAATAAAACCTGTGGTGTTTACATTGATGGGACATTTTTATCTTCATTTATCTAAGTTACGAAAAAAAACAACTATGGTTATTTTACTAAATGAGAACGGTTGCACATGTTGGACGGGTTACCCACGTTCAAATGATTATTACAATTTAATTCAATGTATCTAACTAGGCATGTAATTTTCGTCAGTCTTGAAAAAGATTTCGATAGAATAAAATGAAAGAAGACATACTTTTTGAGAAAAAGTGGAATAGTCTGGAAAGAAAGAGGATTTATCAAATATTTCTATGTTATAAAAAAACAAAAGTAACAATAGGCAATGAACAAATGTAAGAGATTGAATTGAGAAGAGTGTCAGTTAAGGGCGCAATTATCACCTAATCTTTGTAATTGCATTTAGAAGAAATAATCAAAAACAGTTTTATCGGAAATAGGGAGGGGGTATAGATTGGTCGGTAGCGTAGTTGGTTCAATCCTAGCTTCATGTGCTAAAGGTTCTCATTTCGATCCCAATCAGAGTCATAATACATTTTAGAAGGATCAGCTTATAACTACCGGCTGTTCATTTGTCATTGGGCTATTTATTAATGACACTTTCTAAGGAATAGTTGGCCTTAGTTTGTAACAATGACTACATTCGCTCTACATCTACACTCATCACACTCATTCAAAATCCATATTCGACCATATCTTGACAATCGGCGTCTTATGAATAAATAAATAAAAAAAATAAAAAAATGGGTTGTGACAGAATTGAGTGTATTTGTTTTTTCAGGCTCTAGTAGCAGAAAGTAAGCAGCTGAGAAAGTAAGCTCATAGAATTGATGAACAAGTTAAATACAATAAGTGAAGAGTATTAGATTAAAACTAATATAAAGAAAACAAACATTATGATAACGGGAAGACAGGAAAAATGAGGGAATATTAAACTAAAGGGAAAACCAATTGAGTAAGCATATATTTGTAAATATCTAGGAAGTATGATTGAACGAAATATGCTTTTCAGAAATGAAATAAAAGTAAGCTGTGATATGAAAAAAATAAAGATTTACCTAATAAATAAATAAATAAATATATATATATATATATATATATATATATATATATATATATATATATATATATATAATTATAAAGTTAAAAATTATGGCTACTTAAGTATTTTTAGGATGTAATAAAATTAAAAACTGAGTACCCTTAAAATTTTTTACTAAAATTGATTCACACAACATGTTTCAACTTTTTATGGTAATTTTCAAGTGTAAATTAAATAATTAAATTAAGTATATAATAATTCTTTAAATAAAATTGTAAAACATGTGGTTTTTATAAATATTGATGAGTATGGATATGTTGGTGATATTTTTTTAATCATAATTTTTAATGTTTTGAATCTTATCAAAAATTGGGTTTGTATAATTGATTTTTGTGTTCAATATGTTCACTGGATTTTCTTGTTGTGCTAAATATATATATATATATATATATATATATATATATATATATATATATAAAATTCTTTTGTTGCATTCATTTTCTTGCCCTTTTTCATAAAATTTAATATTTTCGTGTTTTCTTCCATTTTTGTGTACGTGTGGTCTGTAGAGAGCAAGTGATCTGTGAATGTGGATTTCATTGTAGTTGTGTTATAGCTTCTGAGAGCTTGTATGTGTTCAAGAAAGCGTGTTTTGAATGGTGTGAATCAATTTTAATAACAAATTTTAAGGGTACTCAGTTTTTAATTTTATTACATCCTATATATATGTATATAGATGTATGTATATATATATATATATATATATATATATATATATATATATATACACCTAGTTGACCATTTTATAAAAAGCTGAGTAGAAGCTTTATGAAATGTTTTATTTGAAGTATTTTATTGTTTGGAGTGGAAACTAATTTATTAGTATTACTATCCTAAAGAAATACTTGTATATTTAGTGTTATTTTATTTAGAATAAGCCTTTCTATTCCAGGATTTTATTATTATTATTATTGTTAACTTCCCAAATGTTTCCAATTTATTCTCAACAACTGGTTCCAAAAACCTTGATGAGACCCCATTTTAATTTTTGTTCATATTTTCGAAAAAATACAATAATGTATTTATCAAACAATTTTTACATGAATATGTGTTAGAATAATAAATAAAAAAGTAACAATTGTTTGGGTCATGATAATCATATATGGTTTTCTTGGTGTATGTTTTATATAGATGGTTACAATTACACCAGTTTGTTTCATAGTACATTTGGTATCACACATTCACATAAATTAACAATATATTTTTGACCATTAAAAATTTTTACTTTCATAATTAACAGTGTAAGTTGGACATTTATATTGAGGGAAAGTGTAGGACTGCATATATAGACATGAGATTACATCGTGAAACACACGTGAGTGGACAATCTCCCAATAACAACCCTCTAACAAGCCAGGCATTGCGAGGGGGGTTTTTATGACCGGTCATCCGAGATCCAATATCTTTGAGTCCAAAGAGTACTTTACACATAACCTTGATTAAACCACGCTGTCAAACAGATAGCATCGATGTATAGCCAATAACTCTTTGAGTGTATAATTATAAGGCATTTTAAATGTAATTTTTGTAAAAATACCAAACATATATTTAAATAATTTCTAAACTATTTAAATATGATTAGTTTTAGTTATATTTTTACAGTATTTTATATGTGTATTTATAAAATATAGGTTTACGTTGGCATTTTTGATCTTACATCGTACTAAGACAATTCTCAGAAAGTGAGGAGTTTAAGAACACCGAATACCCTGACATTACTGATTGTTAATGTTAAGAGAGGGTATTGTTTAAATACATTAGAAATCCTAAAGCCAACACAACAACTTTGAGTAGCAAGCGAGAACTATGAATGTACCAGCATTGTCTTCTTGTAAACCATATAACAAAACGGTTATGTTCAGACTGAGTGAGGTCAAGATGATCTATGGGCACCGTTAGAATTTTTAAGGTCTTTCACTCTTAAACCGTTAAATGGAGAGGAAAAACTTTCTGGAATTCCTTAAACATGTTAGTAATAGTAGTAAAATATTTATTTTTGATATCCTTTAATCCTACATTGTCATAAGGGGAAGCTGGTAAAAGATGTAAAACAGTAGCTCTTTTGAAAAGAGGTAAGCAACTGGAATGAGCGAAAAGCTACATTTACATTAATGTCTTAAGGGTTTCTTATGACTTTTTGAGAAACCGATTTACAATGGAATGTCATCTGTTTTTGAATGAAAGCGTCCCTGTTGAATAACCTGGGCTTGGGCCTGATCAAAACTTTTATGACTAAGTATTCAGTTTGGCTGTCATAAAAGTCATAAAAAGAATGAATTTTAGAGGATAAAGAAGACATCAGCAGTATGTATATATGTAGCCTTCTGCTGGCTAAATCTAATAAAACTTCTGGATAACGTAGTCTCGATCAAGAGTTTCTTACTGAAATGTTTAAACCTGGTTCCATGAACTCGACTGTTTGATTATTCCTGCTGGAACTGTATATCTCCCTCACTACTAGATTAAAATATTCTGGAAAACAGAGAAAGTTCTTTTAAACATCTATGTTATGGAATTTCACTTCTGTCCGTATGCATCTTTCATTTTGTATATACTCTGCAGATATTTTAAACTCAAATTCAAGAAATGTCATAAGCATGTAATGTTAGTAGCACGATGACTTATGGAAAACAATAAATTATCAATGAGATAATTTATTTATAAAAAGCACATACAATTCTGATTGGTTATATGATTAATTTGATAGTGTTTATTATTAAAGTATAATTTATTTCTTGTATCATAAATGTAGGTACTTAATTTATAGGGCTTAAATCAAAATCATATTAAAGTAATAATATTAAATAAATCATAAATATGTGACATAAAGTGCAAGATGTAAACAATCTGGAACCATACATGAAAGAATTGCTTATGCTAAGAATAACATTAAATGTGAAGTATGAGGAAGTTTATTACAAAAATGAAAGTTCAAGTCGAGCTTTCTTGAGATAAGTTATTTTGAGTCCAAATGCTCTTAGCACACATCCAATAAGTTTCGGTTCTACGTGTTATACACACTTTATTGACTTATTCATTAAAGAAATTTTGATTAAAAATGTTATGATTATTTTGTATCAGTAATAACACTAAAATTTTAAATTCATTAGTTTACAGTTATCTGTCAAATAAAATTTCTAATTAGCATACTAAACTTAATAAGAGAGATGTATAGTTTCATTCTTTAAAACATTTTCTATATGTTTTAAGGGACCAAATACACACATTATCCTTAAATCATTCCAATGCTATTTTTGGGTTTACGAGGTGTCAAGGGTGAAATATATGTGTTATAATTACATCTTATTACATTAAAGTCCCTCATAGTAATGAGTATACTTTGAACCAACATTACACAATAGGTAATCATAGGGGTAGTGGGGAGATCAATTA
Source organism: Stictocephala bisonia (assembly GCA_035578905.1). Lineage (NCBI taxonomy): Eukaryota > Metazoa > Arthropoda > Insecta > Hemiptera > Membracidae > Stictocephala > Stictocephala bisonia. Next base: position 46,886 of record JAQJVL010002029.1, read on the forward strand.
TATACTCAACTAACAATCATATCTGAGGCCTAACTAACTCATAAACCATTTTACTATTCGTTTAGTAGTAATTAAGGGTGGATCATATAATTGTATCAATTATAAAGGTATAAAATAAATATAATGTATGCTGTAAGTTAAAAATTATGTAAGTGAGATCTGAAGTTTTGTGTACAGGTTTTTCAGAATACAACACATATGTTCACTGAATGTTAAATACTTAGAAATCCAGCCGATCAAGAAGGCATATTTCCATTTGATTGCATAAATGGAAACCCCGCACCACAAAAGTGGGGATATTGAGGCTAAGTTGCTCGAAAACTTTGCATGATATCGTAATCTAAAAGTCACGAACTTCATTATATCAAGTACTTACATAATGAGGCTGATTTATTCAGGATTTAAACTGAATTGTTTGATTAGTCATTCATTAATATTTATATTTCGATTTAAATAAATATCTCGATTGTACTGACCTACTTATTTGCATTTAATAAACGCCATTGCTTGCAATCTAGATGCAATATTATTTTTTCCACTTTCGAATGTTTGGATAAACCTTGTTTATTTTACTGTTACTATGAACTATCCTTAAAAAACTATTGCCTGGAATCCACACTTATAAATAGAGGAATAAAAACTTACAAATGGTAAAGTGAAGAAGATATGGTCTTACAGGACTGGTTAGGTAGCCCAGAGGAGTATTTGGGAGACGGTTTTGTATGGTCCCTGTGGATACATTCTCTAAAACGAAACTGAGCTTCCTACAGAAATGTAACCCACTGAATGCTCTATATGAAGCAGCAAGAAATCGTAACCATTTACTCTCCTTATATAAAAATGTAAGACAATATCATTTAATACAATTTTAAAAATACCAAGAGACAGCATTACATTTTTACTACAGCAAAGTGATGTTTACTTAAGTTAATTTTCTTTTCGCCTAGTTTAATATGTAATTAGTATGCAATTAGTTTTGTGTTGTTATTAGGAAGATTTACGAAAATGATTACCTCATTACATACGTGACGTAATTAACAGATGTACGCATCTTACATATTACAAGATCGAACGCCTCTGTGTTAGGTATGCGTGGGTGGTTCAGAAGCTAAGTTTTGAGGTAAACTAACAATTATTCTAATAGAAATACCTAACTCATAATTGCAGTTTTTTAAAAAGAATAATCACAAATGGCAATAGATTCGTGTATTCTTCATTATTGGATAGTGAAGATATATATATATATATATATATATATATATGGATTTATTCAATTATTATATCAATGAAACGTAATTATCTATTAAATAAATTATAAAAAGTACGTTTATATTAAATGTTTAACTTGTTATAAATACTTGTGTCAATACTAGTTTTAACGATTATACATGTAAAATCTATCAACTTTAAAAATAAAATACGATAACACTTGTTGAACAAAATAATTCAAAATGAAAGAAAATTATGGATCTTAATTTGATTTTTATTTTACTGATTTGAATTTGTCTAACAGTAATCTGGAACTCATTCTGAACTCTTTTTGTTGTGTATCTTGCAATTGTAATTGTACATCTTAAGGCCATTCTTAACGAAAAAAAGTATATAAATATAACAATAACAAAGGTCATATAAACAATGATCGCGTTTCATTAATTCCCCTTCCCCAAACATCTATCGACTTTATGATATAATTGTATCTAATGGATTAACCATAGAGTAACTGTGTCCCCCCAAGAACTGTATAGTTACATAAAGTATATTTTAATGTAGACAACAGATACTTTTAGTACTTAGTCTTGAATATTTAAATATATTAAAGTACTCTTTAGAACTTAGACATTGAACTTGTCTTATATTAAATTTTATTACGAGAGAATAATTGCACCATTCACTATTTACCTTTATTTGAATATAATGGCTATTAATGTGTTGATTTATGCTTGTTTTATTATGATAAGAAATAAGACAATAATAGTAAATCGGTGAACTGTTCCATATAAAATTAAGAAATATCTTGTAAGAATAGTGTTGTCATTTAAAACATGTTGAAGAATAAACAAGAAACCAAGTCATTTCATTAGAAAGTCTCCTTGTCTTAGCATCATCTAAAGACCACTTCAAGAAAGTCAACACTGCGAGAGCGAGCTGATTGTTTGATGTCATTAGCATTTAAATGAGTCTCTAACGTCATGGGTAAGGGTTGACACAACCTCCCTCCTAGTTGTATAGATTTGCAAGATGACATTGGTGTGAGACCAAACTCCATTTTCATATCTTGATTGGGCAGCATAAAACTTATTATAACTTCAAATAAAGTATTATAAAAATTAAACAATAAATGTTCAATATTTTAAAATAATATGGTAAAATACTAACTGTTACGATATATAGAAAAAATCAAATTTACAAAAGATCCTTATTTGTTTATAAGTCATGTAGATGTATTAGATCTTGTAGTTATTATTAATCAAGAATCGGAATATCCTCAAACTGTAGACGACAGTTTGAATTTCACTCACCGACCAGTGTTATGATTTTATATGTATTTAATATCTCACGCAATAATTATTCATTTAGTTGTAAATGGCCTTTTTCATCTTGCTCATTAATCTCTAATATGGTTTTAGACAATATTTAAATTTCAGTAATTCATAAAGCTTGCAGTTTTAGAAGACTCTTCATATCTCGCTAACTAACAAATCCTCTAATATTATACGATATTTCCAACGTATAATCAGTATTTTAACTTTAGACGATTACATATAACTCGTTAATCAATCCTGCAGTTTTAGTCAATATTTCAATATTTACTGATTAATCAGTCTACATTTTAGACGACAGTATATCAATCATTCATCAATCCACAAATATTAGACGACAATTCCTCTCATAAATTAATTCTATTATTAATTTTACATGATATTTCTGATGTATAATATGTAAAATCAGATATAAGTATTACTAGATGTTATTTGTTTATAATAAGTAACAGGTGCTGTTTTAGTTTTCATTTTTTATATTTTTATTAATAGCTATTTTCCGTATGTTTTTATCTTTGGCAAGGTTCTTGTTTAAGTAATAGGTTTTATTTAAAAATATACATGGTACAGTCAAGAAATGAAATAGTAAAATTGCATAATACATTACATTTTAAAGTAGTGAATACTTATTTATGTCAGAAATTGAGTGTAATTAACCAAAACCACTTAATGTAAGTGGCAATATCTCAGATAATTTAAATCAGTTCAAGAAAGAGATTAAAATATATTTTATTGAAAGAAGAAAAAAAAGAAAAACTACAAAAGGAAATACTCATAAGGAAGTTCAGTTAGAAAGACTTAAGAATCTTTTCGACCTAAATGAATTAAATTTATATAATTCTATAAAACATTAATTTGTATAATCCATAGTGGGGACCGTAGGTGATGTAGTACAAAGTATTATGTATACATAAATATAATATTACTTTGCGCATACAAATGCTTTTCATAAGAAAAGAACAAATCGATGAAAGCTTTGATACATTTTACGCGGATTTAAAGCATTTAATTAGACCTTCTGAATTTCAAGAACAGGAAGACAAAATACTGAAAGCTCTTATCTTTCTTGGAATTAATAATAAGTAATTACAGGAAAGGCTTCTGAGAAAAGAAACTACTATTTAAAAGATTTAGAATTTTTGCAAATCTTCCGAATTAGCTCATAAAAACATGCAGTTCATTAACAATATAAGGTGGGACACGGATTGTGTGAAGTATGAAGTAGACTTAGTAAAGAAAATTATATATGACAAAGAAAATGAACCGAAGACACACTCTACAGGTTTCAGTACATCAAAGGTAAGTCAGAATAAAACAAACAATTGTTATAGATGTGTTGGTAATAATTTGGGTACATGTAGAGCTCTAGGAAAATAATATAAAACATTTAATATACCAAATCACTTTGCAAATGTTTACAGTACTGGTTTAAATATTCCAAGTACCAGATAACGCAATGCATTGCTAAACTTAAATAATAATAGCAAGTCTTAAGTGAAAACCCCTAAATAAATACAAGAATCAGATGTCAATAGCACTTTTGTAATTGATTCCATAAATGACAAAAATGTTTGGTATAGACCAGATTGGAAGGTACAAGGTTTATATTTAAACTGGACAGCGGTGCCAATGTAATGTCTTACCATAACACTGCTATAAATACATTAATATTCATTGATTCTATAATTTTTACCACCTAAAATAATCATTTTATAGGGGTAAAGAAAGTACATGGTTACAATTTAAGGATAATAATATACATACATATAATTTTAATATATACAACAATATACATACATAAAGCATAAATATAAAACAAATATACATATAGTTTTAAATATGCAATATATATAATTGTATATTTAAAACTTTTCATTTTTATTCTATTAAATCAATCCCTATTTTGAGTGGTAAAGTACTCCAAAATGCAACCCACTCCCATGTGACAGTTAAATAATAATAGCTTGGCAAAGACGTTAGAACTATCTGCTTGGGCTCGTAAGAAACTTACGAGACATGCTGTGATATCGCGATGCCTGTTGTGATAACAACGGAGTAACGGCGTTATTTAGGGGAAAGTTATGACCCCATTCTGAAATAACAAGATGCATTCTGAAAAAAAGAGCAAAGCATTGACTAGTTGTAATACACCATTCCGATTGCGGCAAAAAATCATGTAAAAGTACAGTTTTACAAGTTCGAATGCAAATAAATCATTCAACATATGTCATTGATTCATTTATTTACTATTACTAGTACGTTTTTAACTGTATAATTGTTTCTTTAATAATTATACACGTGATATTTAATTTTCACGTTTGTAGCTATCATAGATGTATTATTTGTATCTGTACAAACTGAAGATGATCTTTCAAGATAGAAATCGATTATTAAATATTAATATTATTATCTAATACTATCTTTTTCTATAACAGTATTTAGTTTGCCTGAATTTTTTTACATAACATATTTTAAGTATTTGAATATTTTTGAAAAAGTGATATTTTGAAAGTTTTTATGTGTATATAATACGTGGTAAAAATTAATAAACCATGACGAACTTGGAATTTTAATATTTACTTTTCAAAAAAAAAAAAAAAAAAAAAAAAAAAAAAAAAAAAAAAAAAAAAAAAAAAAAATAATAATACCATATTGTAAGCTCTCTTATTCATAAAAAATTCTTTAATACAAAAGTATGAGATTTTATAAAGATTTAGAAATATACAAATTTTAATATTTTCCTTTTAAACATTAATGCTGTTGTATATTTATCCTACTTTTAATTATTTATTCAAAGGTCATAGGTAGTTATATAAATGTGAATATAGCAAAAAATATCATTATTAACTATTGATTACATTAAATGGTATCTGGGTTTCAAATTTTCCTCGAATTAACACTCCCACCCACCCATACACGTATAGTGGTGATGACCCTCCTACCCACCCATACACTTACAGTAGTGTAGATTAAATAATTTGAGCTTATTTAAGACCTCATAATGAGCTCAAACAGACAGTAATGAATCACAGCAAATAATGTTCAAAGTAATTAGACTGCAATCATTTGTTGTTCTGGGAAATATACAAGGCCCAATTTGTTTATATGTATGTTAAATGTATACGGGGTGTTGAACAAGTATGGAACCACCTTCATTTCTCATGAATGGGTCCAGATTAATGATTTAGATTTATTATACCTTATAGAAAGTTTTTTTCTATCTTTTGATGTAGTTTGTAATTTTTTCAACCAAGACGAGAGGGCCATTGAGGATTTCGTAAAAGGTTTAAACACAAGGCTATGATTAGTTGACCATCATTTTAAAGCCTATTTTGTTCTGAATAAGACGCCACAAGTTTCAAGTCAAAAGAACCACCCTATCATAAATGGCGAATGGTTAACCTTTCTTGGCAGAGATATTTGAATGGGAATTCAACATATTGTAAAAACCAGTTATGAAGTTAGGTATTTTATTAAAGAAATAGAAAATTATCTGTAAACGATATCATTGACATAATGGTACAAATAACTCTTAGAGCAGAACTGGTTTTTACAAAATATCGAATTCACACTCGAATATTACTGACAAGAAAGGTTAACCAGTCACCATTTATGATAGGGTGGTTCTTTTGACTGTGTAACTTGTGACATGTTATTAAGAAAAATTAAGCTTTAAAATTATAGCCTTTCATTTAAACGTTTTACGAAATCCTTCCCGCGTTCTTCCCTCTAGGTTAAAAAAATTACAAACTGCATAAAAGGATAGAAACAAACATTCTACAGAAGTATACCAAATCTCAATTATTTATCTGGACCCATTTAAAAGAAATTAAGGTGGTTCCATACTTTTTGCAACACTCTTATAATATTACTTTTTGCACTCACTTATATTATTCAATTGTACTCACTTTGAGTACAATTGAATAATATAAGTTTGTAGAAACATAAATGTTGTAGTTTCCAACTAGTTATTCATTTATTAACATATAAAAGGAGTAATTCCTTTTATTAATTCCATTTCTTTTATCATTAAGAAGCATCTTGTTGCAGTGCTCAGTGTTATTTTCACTATGGAAACTATCGAATAGGTGAGATCCTTTTATGTTTAGTACAGACAAGAACATGGGCAGTTTGTTTGAGGGCTGTCACTGACTTGATTAATTTACAGTGAAATAAGTCCTAGAAAGAATGGACGAGAACAAACTTTACATATATGATTGAGTTTACTATTTTACGTTCATTTTTACGTTAACTTAAAATAAATTAGTCTTTTAATCAAAACAAAGCGTTCATTTCCTGACTCCACTGAGGACATATAATTAAATGCAATGAAGTCAAACTTTTTTTAATTTCTAACACCAATTAAGTTACAATAAACAATTTTATGGCAATTAAATATCCATTATTAATTTAATGTTCAGTAACAAAATTGTGTCCCTCAATCTTTCGTAATTAGTCAGTTTGATAATGACATTTAATAACAATATATAAAGAGTTTATTGTCTGGCCAAACTGTTTATGGCTCGTTAATTTTGTAGCAAGCCTTCGTAAACAATATTACAAATAGCCTCTCTATAGGAGGAAAACGTTGAGCGGATTGATTGTTCCCAACTGGGTGTTTAATTTTTATGAAGGGACAGTTAACGGGGGGGAGCTGGAGTTGTGACTTTCATTGTACGTTTGTCCCACTGGCTATCGTGAGAATGCCAACATTGTCAATACTAGAAATTTTGTCATGGTAGAGTTAATTAAAATATATTTTTAATTTAATTATTATTCATATTTCATGACCATTCCAGGCCACCACTCATTTAATATAAGTAAAAAATATAAACATATTCAAAACCAATTTTAGTTTTATGTAATTAAAAGTATAGAATCAACTATCAGTTGAACATTTTAATAAATTAAATATTGTGCTCAAATAAAACATAAAATGTTTCTCACAACGAAAATACCAAAAAAATCAAAGGCTTTTAACATTAAAAAAAAGTAAAATGTCAACAAAAGTAGTATAAAAATATTTTTGAAAAGGTAATTAATTGTAGTTATCGTATTGGGAATATTTTAAATACATATTTTGATGAAAGAATTTTTAAATTAATAAACATAACTCAAACTTCTTAATATTTATTCATAACTAGAATTACAACACACAATTAGTAATTATAATAATAAAATTAATTTTATATGAACCTTTCACACTCCAAGAAATATTCTTGGACAATATAATTGATCTATGAATGTTTCATTTTTAACTAGGATCTGATAATTATGTTTAAGTTTTACTCTCATGAAATATATTAATTCTTTATGTACTGTATTAACTCCTAGAATATTTGAGTATCTTGTAACACTTTCTTGTTTTTTTAATAATATTGTGATGAATTTACAGCGTTTTGTAATGCCTGACGTAATAGTTATTGAAATACCACGTTAATATAATAAAATTAACTACGTACAAAATAAATAATAAGTTAAATACGTATAAACCTGACTTATAATTTTTAAAAAATATTTACGGAATATATTAAATATATATCAATATAACTTATTTTGTTATAATTATAAATTTGAGCATTATAATGATATTCGATTGGAACAATATGATTTGCTGTTTTTAGGACTCACCTAATGAGTCTTCTACTATTTATAAGTTTGATATCTTTTTTTTACATATACCTTGTTATTCGGATTTGGTATGTTGTTTATATAAAACAGACATCCAAGCATAATTATTCTTTGTCTACTTAGACATTTTAGATGTACTTATAATTAATGAGGTGAGGGAGTTAATGAATTAATCAGGTGTTTTATATTATCATGGATAGTAAAAAAACATACAGACTCCAAAGCAACCATATTATATTTACAAGTGCCTTTGCTGCTATATAAAAGTTAACTGCCTAAAACGAACACTCGGATTACTGTTATGCGAGAGAGAGAGAGAGAGAGAGAGAGAGAGAGAGAGAGAGAGAGAGAGAGAGAGAGAGAGAGAGAGAGAGAGAGAGAGAGATCACTATCAATACCTTTTAAGACAGAAAATAATTTCATTGAAATGAAAAATTTACTTCCCGGTTGTATGTACAGTCTTCTTTTTACTATAGCTATTGATATTGTTATTAATTAAAGAAGGATACATTATAATTATAAAGAATGTCATTATAAACTGTACATAATTTATGAGAATTATCAGAGTTAATGTCTTAACAATGCTTTATAGTAAATTAAATGTATCCCAGATTTTTTGGAAAAGAACTCTTAGAAGGTAAAAGTTTCACTCAAGATATGGAAGTGACATGTGTCAAACAAAGTCATTTGTTCCCGAGATACATTTCCCTACTTTAAATATCCAACCATAAATATTGTATTTATGATTTACATTTTTTTATTGACAAACTTACAGTAGATTATCAATTCAGTTTGTATTGAAATTCGGGTTTTATAAATATTATTCTCACAGACAAAATATATCCATTTAATTAACAAATGTCGTCCTAATTCACTCTAAAACAACATCAGTAAAAATGTTACGTTTGGTGTATTAATAATACTAGTAAATTTCACTAAAATTATATAGGAGAACGACTTTAGTTGAATAAATGTATGTTTGTTCTTACAAATTTTCAAGTACGGTCGTATCCTTTTGTCTGACACTTTTTTTAGTTCTTACGACCGTTTTGGTTTACATTTTAGTCAATTTAATTTCTATACGTGCCTCAGTCAAATATCAAATATCGAATATTTCCTACTGTTGTATTGAAGTTTGTTCACTATCTGCTTATATTTCTAAATCGTACTTTAGTTTTCCCGTTTCTAAGTGTTACTTGTTCCCATTTACTAGATATTTTTTAAACTTTCCTATTCACCCATTATTCGGTCTAAAATTACGTTGAATAACATATCTGTCACCTTAACGTACTTGGTTTTCATGTAAAAGGGTTATGATATTTCTTACACGAATTTGACTATAGGTTTTGTGCCCGTTAATGTTTGCTTTATAATTTTCTTGTTTTGGCTTCCAACCATTTTCATATTATATTCCAATAAGTAAATACCTTTCGATTGAAATTTTTAAAAAAAATTGTTTTGTTAGTGTTTATTACATTAATTTTTGTTTGGTTATTGTACTATATTTGGCTGTTTTTGGCCCAACTTGATACTGTTTTATCCCTCCTCCCATTTTTACTATTAGTCCTTTTACATAGATGATAGTCAAGAATAAACAAAAATAAACCTGTCAAACCTTAACCTGTCAAACTACCTATTTTTATTTTAAAACTTTTGCTTTACTCATGATGGACAAACATACAATGAAAGTAACAACTCCCCTCCGTTAAGTTTCCCTTCATAAAAACTAAACACCCCGCTGGGAACAATCAATCCACTCAACGTTTCCCTCCTATAAAGAGACTATTTGTAATATTATTTACGAAGGCTTGCTACAAAATTAACGAGCCACAAACAGTTTAAACAAACATTAATAAAGTGAGTATTTACGTAATGCCATGAAATGTATTATCATTGTGTTTTACTACGTAAGATCGGGTGAAATGATCCAATTGTTAAATGGTTACTACTATCGTAAAATTTAAATTACGTACTCTAAATCAAAATGTTAGAGCGTGTAGTTCATTTGAGAAAATACGGAATAAGTTCTATAATGCCATTATAATGAGACTAACATTTGACTTTGTCTACAAAAATGTGAGGTAAGTGAAGAGATTTTACAAATAATTCTTTACGATAATTATATTGATGGTAAAATTTATAACATTATAAATGTTACTTAATATAACTGAGTTCAATGAAACTATTACATGATAAATCTATTACATATTTTATCTCAATGAAGTAATGGCAATGAAGAACATGCATTGTGAGTAATGGCATTGTATAGAAGCATATTTTCAATGAATATTGGGTTTTATTTATTTATATTTTTTTTAATAACTTTAATATTCTGTTACAGTTTAATTTGAAATACTTTAAGTTCATATAATTGATAACATTTAAAACCCTCTGTAAAGAATTTTGTGTGGTCACAAACGAACTGTGTAAACTTGTAGTTAGACTCATAACTTGACAATTTGTCTACCTAATAAACCAATTAGGAATTTAATTTTGATGATTTCAAATAGTAGTAACACTGTAATTAGATCTAATGAATTGTGCTCTAAATAACCTTTATTATGTCTATTATTGATTTTATTAAAAACTATCTTTACCAAATTCGACCAAAACAACTGACCAAATTTGACTAAAAATGATAAATAACAATAAAAACCTAGATATAATCAAATTTTCATGTAGTAGAAAACTCATTATATGTATCTTAAAGACAATAATTCATATTAATTATTAGTTTAACTTTAAAATTTAAATTTTAGTGCAATTTAAATTCATACAAATATCTATATATACAGTGTTCCTTATATCTCTATATAAGTTCACAAAATTAGCTACCAGTAAATTTCGTACGTCAATATTTACGTGAGAAGTACAAAGTTGACCCAATGTGAAATACATTTAAGTTAGGTTAGGTTAGGTTAGGTTAGGTTAGTCACTTCCCTCGTTAACGATGTTTTATTGAATGGAACTTAAATGTGCAGGATTATTTTATAAATCCACATTTAGGGGAATATTTGCCATCATTTTACTAACACGTTTAGTATTATAGGTCAATGACCTTTATACAATTTAACTTTAACTAACTGTATAACAAATATGAATTTCTGTAATGAGTCATAAGAGTCACAAAATGCTCCCAATCAGAGTCATAAGACATTTTGAAAGTGTTCAGGTGTAAAAACCGGTTGTTCTCTTATAATTCGGATAGTAATTAATGACACTTCTAAGGCATGGTCGGAATTAGTTTGTAACGATCACTAAATTCACTAATATATATCCATCATTAAATTCGCTAATCTAAACTCATTAAAAATCCATAATCCCCAATATCTCTACGATCGGCATCGTACGAATAAAAAAGAAAAAAATGTGCACATGAATTATGAATTAATGCTCTATATATTGTGGAAAACTATGTAATTGTATATTTATTCCTTGATTAATTGTACATTGACGGCTGCTCAATGTTTGCCTGAGAAACGTAATCATGCGATCACGAAACCTTGCATGGATCTGTCTTTGCCAGTGTAAATAAATGAATGTTTTATATTGCATGATCGTATTACGAATTTACACGAAACACTACGTTTCCTTGAACATGCCATCTCACTATCTATTATTCTTTAAGTTATTTTTAAAATTACAAATTATTACATTACATTATTATCAGTTTTATGATCAGTAACTATGTAATTTACTTCGATTCCTAATAATAACAAGTTTTTACACAAATACAGTTTTTTCACGACAACAGAAGATCTAATGTATGAAAGCTTATTTATTTATTCACTGTCTTAACATAGAGTGGATATATTGCCATTTGTTTGTAATTATAATTTGTCATATAGTAGTAGATTAAGTAGTAACATATCTTATTTAAATATATAAAACAAATAACAGTAATGTTAAATAAATGCTGCTCAAGTTAAAAAGTTAAGGAAAGAAATACAGAGATAAGATATCCATTTACTCCTAGATATACATTATATATATATTTTACACTATAAACTTAGGTGTACTTTGACTAATATTTTATACAGTATATCTAACCTATAAAAGATATGGCCTACCTGCTACACTAGCTAAAAGAAATTAACGTTTTCTTCAGAAGATCGTTATAAGTTATATTAGTTGTTTATTAAAAACTTATGTCAATTAGAACGGTAATTTTAGTAATATTTAGTAAATACATAATAGTTCATTTAAAAACTTAAACAATAATGACCTTGACAAAATCCCTAACTTATTATACTACCCATATAAAGTAACCTATTCAATCCAGTAATTTGTCTTCATATAAAACTGTATAGAGACATAACATTTAATTGCTTTGATATCTGATTTTAATATCTTTATGTATAAAGTAATGTTAAGTTTGTGCTTTTAAATACTATTACAGCATAATTTAAATCAGAATTGATAACAGTTTCACATATTTATTGTGCTCTAAGCTATACGTTTACATAAAGTTATATAAGAAATTAGTACTTAATAGAAATAATTAAACCATATGACTTAAATAAACTGACTACATATTCTTACATATAATATTTTCATTGTTTCTTAAATGAAAAATATAATTTGTATATAGTAGCCAATTGAATTGAAATTCGTATAAACAATAAATCAGAAAATATTGCGTACGTTGTTAATTAGTTCATATAATAAAATTACTGTAAAGTATATTAGATAAGAAAGAAATTTGAGATTTTCTCAGATTCAGTGTTTTAAAGGTTTAAAAAATTAACTCTTTATTTATTTAGTAACCTTCTTTTAAATTACAGCGCTAATTGAAATAATTTTTTGATAAAATATTATAATTAGTATAATGATTTTCTTAAGAGAACTTTCATTGCATTTGAACTAATTTAGTAGAGGTACACATTTTTTTTTATTCTCAACTAAAAAATAAAAACTAATTGAAAGTGTTTTCGAACTATCATACTATGTTACGTTTAGAATCATTATTGTAGTTAGATTCACGTACTAATGTAAAAGACACTTGTAAAATACTTTAACCAGGTCACCAGCTTGTATTGTTTATTAACATTGTTATATAATAGAGTATTTATTTTAATGACGTCATTTATTGCTTTTAACGACAAGCCTTCACCACATATGAACACCGCCACTTGTGGAAGGGGTTTAAATTGATTCATATTGTAAATGCACGGAATTAAATACCATTTCACTGGACCTTTTATCACACCCACTGAATGGGTCAGTCTTTTACCATCAGTAATTACACTAACAAACCATTTCCCTCTTTGGTGTTAATTTTTTTTATGAACAGCCCTTTCAATAAAGCGGTTTTAAAAGGTATTATATACATTTTCTTTTGTTCTCACATACAGACAAAAAAACCTAAGAAGAATTGAAAAAAATAGTTTGTATTAAAGTACTACATTAAGATTCATGACATTATTTTAGTTAGATACTCATCAGAAAAGTAAGTTGTCTCCGATTTATCCAAATAAAAAAAATAATAGAACATTACCCTTTCTCACACAAAACTTACTGCCACACTCCCTTCCTCACAAAAAAACTTACTGCCACATCCCTTTCCTCACAAAAAACTTTCTGCCATATTCCCTTCCTCATACAAAACATACATGTCACATTTCCTTTCTCATTCAACACCTACATACCACATTCCCTTTCTCATACAACATCTAAATGCCAAATTCACTTCTACACACAACACCTACTGTGACATTCCCTTCCACATAACAACACAAACTGCCATATGCCCTTTGTCACACAACACTTACATGCCAAGTTCCCTTTCCCCCACTCACACACACACTTACTGCGACATTGCCTTCATCACACAACACTTACTGTTACATTGCCTTCATCCCACAACACTTACTGCCACATTGCCTTCATCCCACAACACTTACTGTTACATTGCCTTCATCCCACAACACTTACTGCCACATTGCCTTCATCACACAACACTTACTGTTACATTGCCTTCATCCCACAACACTTACTGCCACATTGCCTTCATCACACAACACTTACTGTTACATTGCCTTCATCCCACAACACTTACTGCCACATTGCCTTCATCCCACAACACTTACTGTTACATTGCCTTCATCCCACAACACTTACTGCCACATTGCCTTCATCACACAACACTTACTGTTACATTGCCTTCATCCCACAACACTTACTGCCACATTGCCTTCATCCCACAACACTTACTGTTACATTGCCTTCATCACACGACACTTACTGCCACATTGCCTTCATCACACAGCACTTACTGTTACATTGCCTTCATCCCACAACACTTACTGCCACATTGCCTTCATCACACAACACTTACTGTTACATTGCCTTCATCCCACAACACTTACTGCCACATTGCCTTCATCACACAACACTTACTGTTACATTGCCTTCATCCCACAACACTTACTGCACATTGCCTTCATCACACAACACTTACTGTTACATTGCCTTCATCACACAACACTTACTTCCACATTGCCTTCATCACACAACACTTACTGTTACATTGCCTTCATCACACAACACTTACTGTTACATTGCCTTCATCCCACAACACTTACTGCCACATTGCCTTCATCCCACAACACTTACTGTTACATTGCCTTCATCCCACAACACTTACTGCCACATTGCCTTCATCACACAACACTTACTGTTACATTGCCTTCATCCCACAACACTTACTGCCACATTGCCTTCATCCCACAACACTTACTGTTACATTGCCTTCATCCCACAACACTTACTGCCACATTGCCTTCATCACACAGCACTTACTGTTACATTGCCTTCATCCCACAACACTTACTGCCACATTGCCTTCATCACACAACACTTACTGTTACATTGCCTTCATCCCACAACACTTACTGCCACATTGCCTTCATCACACAACACTTACTGTTACATTGCCTTCATCCCACAACACTTACTGCACATTGCCTTCATCACACAACACTTACTGTTACATTGCCTTCATCCCACATCACTTACTGCCACATTGCCTTCATCCCACAACACTTACTGTTACATTGCCTTCATCCCACAACACTTACTGCCACGTTGCCTTCATCGCACAACACTTACTGTTACATTGCCTTCATCCCACAACCCTTACTGTTACATTACCTTCATCACACAACACTTACTGCCACATTGCCTTCATAACACAACACTTACTATTACATTGCCTTCATCACACAACACTTACTGTTACATTGCCCTCATCACACAACACTTACTGCCACATTGCCTTCATCCCACAACACTTACTGTTACATCGCCTTCATCACACAACACTTACTGTTACATTGCCTTCATCACACAACACTTACTGCCACATTGCCTTCATCACACAGCACTTACTATTACATTGCCTTCATCACACAACACTTACTATTACATTGCGTTCATCACACAACACTTACTGTTACATTGCCTTCATCACACAACACTTACTGTTACATTGCCTTCATCACACAACACTTACTGCCACATTGCCTTCATCACACAACACTTACTTCCACATTGCCTTCATCACACAACACTTACTGTTACATTGCCTTTATCACACAACACTTACTGCCACATTGCCTTCATCACACAACACTTACTATTACATTGCCTTCATCACACAACACTTACTGTTACATTCCCTTCCTCACACAACACTTAACTCTCAGACTTAAAAGATGTTTGAATGAGAAGTTTTTAGTGTGACTTATGTACATTTATTATTATATTGTTGACATTTGCAATACAAAGTTCATAGTCTACTGCAATAAAATGGATTTTATTTTCTTCATAACACAAGCCTTATTGCACACCCATCCTCCCTCACACAACATTTATACCTCAACATCCTTGTCTTACACACCCCTTACTGGCCTATTAACTTATAAATAAGTTAATTTTCTTTAATGTTTATAGTTATTATACATCGAATAATATCCTCAATAGGATTATTAATTATGCAGTAATGGAACCAATGGGCCAACTCATTACAGTTAAGTTGTTCAACAATGATAGCATTCCGGAATGTTCAGGGTCACAATGGGGGGGGGGGTTGGAGGGAGGAATGCTTTTCACATTGTTGTCGAGGTTTAGATGAGAGCTTAGATAACTTTGTCCAATTTAAAGTAATTAGGATAGTATAACATATTTTGTATTAACTTCGAGGGGGAAGAACAAATAAAATATCTTTCATAAAATAATGCTTGATTTTATTATGACAAATCGTAATACTGTAGTTGTCTATAGAATAAGCTTTTTGTAACTTACATGTCTTACGGATGTAAAATGATATTTTTTCACAATGTATTCAAGGTACATAATCGAGCCATGAATTAAAAAAATAACAGTGATAGCATTTTATACAGCATTGATAAGTTCTCTTGGCCAATATATTTTTATTCAAAGTGTTCATCTTTCCTTTCCTTTTATAATAAGTTTACTGAATTAACATATTTAAACTGAATGTTGTGTTTATTTGCTATTATTGTGGAAGTGTTTGTGTGCCACAAGAAATATTAGCTTTTTGCGTTTTCTGGTGTTATTATGGTAGTGTACGTGTGCTAACCTACCTGAAATGTCTTATCAGTGTTTTGCTTGTAAGCCTACACGAAGTATCTTATGAGTTGCTCGTGTTTATTTTAAACTGTATTCTATTAGTTGAACAACATCTAAATCATAAAAATACTTAAGACATGACCTTAAGTAGACATCAGTTCTAATTGCTTATACGTCATTGAATGTTCTCCATTATTGCATCCAAATATATTTCTGACCCCAACCATTGAATCTAAAATATACATCTATTTATGAAAAGATCAAAACACAAAGATTTTAAAATTAATTGTTTTTACTCTTTTTTTACATTTGTACGTAGCGGTATAATTTGTTCTAGTTTGTTTGCTCATTATAATGATGAAGTTATCGCAATATGCTGTAGGACTCCACATAATATTAAACAGCCTTCTTATATTGAATGTTTGAAACTATATCTTCATAATATAACCTATCCTTGAAAATCTAACCTAACTAATATTATTGTTAGTTTACGTTTAACTTGCTAAGCACGAAAAAGTTTTGCTGTGGCTTGGTCTTGATTTGAGATAAAGTAAATTACAGTTTTTCCCCATAAATTATCGATCATCTGGCCACACTAATAAACTTGCAGGTTGTGATTTGGATATAATATGTTACTAACGTGTGTATATCAAATATAATATACACACAGTAGCAATTGTTTACTATTTAAATTAAATTTTAGAATTTTACGAACTAAATTTATGAACTTTTGTATGAAAACGTAATGTAGTTTATACATATTAAGTGAATCTTTCACCACTTTTCGATTATTGAATACACAAACATATAAAAGTTTGATTTATGTATGATAAATTTTCGATTTTAATCACTTGATTTTAAAAGCTACAACTTTTTAATTACTATAAATGAAGCTTAATTAATTGAAATTATCGATCTCCCAATTTATATTTTTTACCATGAAAGCACCACGGATTTGTATTTGTAACACTGGTTACAATTTATACTTTATAGGTGACATTAGAGATTGAAGTACAATAACAAAATCGGGTTCCACAATCTAAAGTCATAAAACTGTTCGGCGGCAACATTAAATGACAGGACACAAAAAATAAGCTTTGTCCAAACTGTTTAATGGGCATTTACTTTATCTAGCGAAAACAATATTATAGACTGTCTCTTTATAGTAGTATAAAGTTAAGAGATTTGATTGTTACCAAACGAGCGCTGTGTTTTTATGAAAGGAAACCTAATGGAGTAACGTGGGAAGTGGCTTTCATTCTTCGTTCCTTACTCTTGATAATTGTTATGTAACAGCAAGTTGAAAATACAATGGTTATTGACTCAAGGGAGTATAAATAGCTAAACTTAGTAATTTTGTTTTGTTATTAACAAATAAAGACTATTAAATATGTCACTGGGAATTGTGTAAACTTCCTAAAACTATACATTGAAAACTTTATATAATTATTTATAAGCCACTTGATAATAGGCCGTTTCTACTTATTAAGAGGCTGTTTACAATTATTACAGGTTAAAATTAAAATTACTTTCTAGTGGATAGTGATGATAATACGCAATCTTGCTAGGATTATTGGTGGATTTGTACCTCTCGAAACACACACACACACACACACACACACACACACACACACACACACACACACACACACACACACACACACACACACACACACACACACACACACACACACACACACACACACACACACACACACACACACACACACACACACACACACACACACACACACACACACACACACACACACACACACACACACACACACACACACACACACACACACACACACACACACACACACACACACACACACACACACATAAACTGTCCTGCCTTACATATGTACCGTTTGTATTCCTACCCTATGGCTGGATATACTAGTTTAGATTAATTAGCAAAAATATCTTTTGGAACCCTACTTGAAAATTAGGACATTAGGTCCTGGAGTTTAGAATATACAGGGTTGAAAAAATATGGAAACACTTTCACAACTTTTGCATGACTTCAATTGTAAAAGTGAAATTTTGTACATGATCATGTTTACAAAGAACATAATTTTTGACGCCATCAGTGACATTTAATCTTGTCTGTGGACAGCCTACGAGAAGTTGAACGAAAATCTTCTATGTAAGCCTAGGTCAAGTTTGATATCAAATGAAAGGGAAAAAATCACTTCTACAGTTAATTCAAGAGAAATTAACTGTCTAGAACCTGACTAAGAATGTAAAATATACAAACAAAAATTTGGTTTGGGTAACATCTAAAATATAACACCTTGAAATGTACTTTGAACAAAATATTAAAAATATTTCCAGTATCCAACTAGTCATGGATATTAGGGTTGAAATATGTCAATAGTGTATATGTCCTAAATAAATGTTGGAAAAGTTTGCAAAGTTCACTCTCAGTTGAAGCCTAACAATATAAAACAATATAAAAATGTAAAATCTCTAGCTGTGTACATTCAGGGTGTATAATATAATTATATAGTATCCATACACATCTTTATATATTTTATAATCTATACATTGTCTTAAATTTAAGAACATTCAATGAAATACAATTCAGAAACATACAGGAACGATATTGATTGCATTATGAATCAATGATATCCACAACATTCTTAAAAAAAGATATGTGATATTTAAAAAATAGGAAATAAATATATTTGTTGAGTAAACAGGCCAATATGGTAACATAGAGTTTGGTTACCAATTTAGTAATACAGTAATCGACTACACATAGTTATAGTTAATCCTGATTCTCAATCAATCGATAAAAATTAAAAATTATAATAATAGCCTCTATGAGTACTCTTAAAAACAATAGCTTTTTAAGACACTATAATTGCTAATGACTTAACTCTTTAGATGTTCTTGTATGAGGGTTGGGAACTAGATGGCCCCTTAATCCTTAAATGATGCACAAGGGTATGATGTGACCTTTTTATACATCAATCATATTTTTTGAAAATGTGGCTCAAAATAAATGTTATGGCATTTATACTACTTGGTCATTGGTATTATTTCAATATTACTTAATATGTTATCAGCATTCAATAGTAGTACGTAACGAAATGTTTCCCCAGAATATAAACACTGTCATGGCATTTTTATCCAGAAGGTCAACACTGACAAGGCATTTTTCTCCAGAAAATCAACACTGAAAAGGCATTTTTCTCCAGAAAGTCAACACTGACAAGGTTTTTTTTTGCAGAAAATCAACATTGAAAAAGCATTTTTCTCTAGAAAGTCAACACTGACAAGGCATTTTTCTCCAGAAAGTCAACACTGACAAGGCATTATTCCTGTAGTTCCTGTATTCATATTTTGTCTAAAGGCTTTGAGAAAGGTAAGAAAATCTCTACTTACAACTTGTAGCATATTTACAAAATTATATTTGCTCTTCAGTGTTACATCACTGTTGACTGAACATTAAAGTGCGTTCAAAATTAAATATAAGCCTTGGTGGTTTATAAGAAAAGGAAACTTGAGTTAACTTTAGCGTAAATATTCAAGTGTTATTACTTCTAAAAGTTTTACAGGCCTAAGTTTCAAAACCACAGAGTTTGGATAAAATGTAAACCAATTCAGTAATGCTGCTCAGTTATATATTTATTCAATATACGGTACAAGTAAATTTTCTACTTCATACCACTCCGAATCAAATATACGAGTCAATTACTTATACTATTAGTTTTATTTTCTAACTAGACGACAATCCTTGCTTCACTACGGGGCTATTCTCTGCGCTTGCTTACCCTTCCCCCGTGGTTCCCTCTAAACTATCACGTTTGGGGCTTCTGAAATTCTTACCTTCTTGGAAACTAACTTAGATGGCTTATGGACAATGAATATTTTGGCAACGGATCCCAAATTTTGTTTACCAGGTTAGATCCTAATTGTCGTACATATTTGAATGTACCTATATATTTGATTATTTAGGTGGGTCATTAAGCAATTACATTTTGAAACTTTTCAGTCCTACACGTTAAAACACTAATAAGATTATCAATCAACGAAATGTGAAAACATATCTTTTATTACCGTATTACAAAGTTGTGTAATTGAGAATATACAACAAATTATTGTAAGCTCAAGTATGTTGTTATAATTTTTCCTGTCAAAATATAAGATCTTCATTCCCTTCCATTAATTTTACTCGTATAAATATTTTATAATTTTCTCGTATTGTCATCAGAAAAACGATTTAAAAAGCTACACCAGTAATCGTATACGCATACGCATGGATATGATATATTAAAAATTCTCTATTTCATATATAATATAAACATGTCTGTATTCACAGCAAAGAGCTGGTTAGGCCGTAGTGCCTGATGTGTAAAGGAAGTTTGATTGCAAGTAATTAATTTAGTTTTTACAAGTCTACAAACATACCAAGAAAATAGTCAACCTTACTTGATTGTCCATTATTGTTCTCTTGACAAATCTATACAACTTTAGGAGGGAGGTTGTGTCAACCCTTACCCATGACGGTAGAGACTCATTTAAATGCTAATGACATCAAACAATCAGCTCGCTCTCGCAGTGTTGACTTTCTTGAAGAGGTATTTAGATGATGCCAAGACAACGAGACTTTCTAATGAAATGACTTGGTTTCTTGTTTATCTTTAACATCGGTTAAAATAATTAAAATATTTATTTGGTAATTTTAAAAGATAAATAACTAAATATACTTTTTATTACTTTGTTTATCATTGATAAACAATATATTTTGTTTACGATTGATTATCTATATTCCATACTAAATTATTAGTTCATATATTTTTTAAATTTTTTTGCGGCGTTAGGGCTCAGTGCATAAAGATAAGGACTATGTAGTGCATTGTCCAAGGTTCGAGTCCCTAACTAAGTCAACGGTTGGTACTTCACTCGTTGAATAAAGCTCACGCACAGACCTGCGACCCCATATAAACAGCGAGTAACGTTTAAAATAAAACAAAGATAATAAATAAAATTATAAATAGTGACATTTTATTCGTAAAATGGTGACTGAACGTTCAAGTTTCAGTTTCGTTCATGTTTCTATTAATGGAGAAAAAATGTATTTATAATATATTTTGTCTATAGGCTATATATTTGCGTAATATTGGATACAAGACCATAGGTCATGTACCTAGGATTTAAATGCTAACAATTCTTGTAATGAGGACTTTTTTGAAAGCATACTAGAAAATTATGTACTTTTGTATTTGTAAATTAATAACTACGCTCTGCACTATATGTAGAGGGTGTTTCGCGAGAGGTTGGCACAACTTCAGGATATGATAGTAGATATAAAAATAAGAAAAAAAGTTCCTATAAACATGTGGCCTATCTTACCTTGTTAAGTGTCTGTCTGTCTGTATGTGATTTTTATAAAAAACATTAAATCTCAAACACGGTTTGAGTTAATAATTTGAAACTTGGCATATTTGCTAACCTAGTTAGGGGTATTTTAAATAAAGTAAATCAACAAAATTATCTTTAATAGTTTCAAAATAGCATCCATAAGAAATGTTAACAGTTAAATCACTTAAAACAATTATTTTTATTGAACATTTTTTTGTACTTAATTTTTTTAAATGTAATAACAAATCTACAGACACCTTAATTTCAAAAATTGGGTAAAACATAAATGAGTGAAGCCCTTTTTCATGTACGCTTGTTTAGGTGTTTTCACTAGTATAAAGTTTACTAATGAACTGTATTACTTCATGGTCATTATAAACAGCTGTTTTAGATTATTTTAAATTAACAGCTGTTTTTATGTACAGTACTTTTTCAAGTACGCTTGTTTTTATTTTTTTTAAACGCACAGTACTTTTTAATTGCAATATTTATTTTATATGAAACACAATTTGTATTATTGTATTATAAATGCAATTATAATAGAATACTGTTATGTTTAACAATTGAACACAAAGCAATAAATAAACAGCAATAATGAGACACAATCAAACATTAATATGATATTTGTGAAAATAGCAGATAATTTAAAAATATTAAAAAATCTGGTAGTTTAAAATAATCGAAAACTGCTGTTTATAGTGATCATGAAGTAATACATTTGGTTAGTAAACTTTATACAAGTGAACGTCCTTAAAAAATAAACATGAAAAAGTACTTTATTCTTTTATTTTATAATATATTTTTAAAATTAAGGTGCCTTTGGATTTGTTATTATACTTAAAAAAAAATTATTCTGATACATTTTTAATAAAAATAATGGATTTTAAGTTATTTAACATATTTTATATTTCTTATGGCTGCCATTTTGAAACAGATAAAGCTAATTTTCTTACTTTTTATTTTAAACTACCCCTAACTATGTTAGCAAATATTCCAAGTTTCAAATTATTAGCTCAAGTCATGTTTGTGATTTAATTTTTTTTAGTAAAAAACCCATACAAACACTTAATAAGGTGAGATAGGCTTTCTTTGCTTATTTTTATATCATCTATCATATCCTGAAGTTGTGCCAACCTCTCGCGAAACACCCTGTATATAAGGCAATGTAAAATTATTAAATGTCGCACTGATTCGTCCATGAAAGAGTAAAACAGTTATTCTTCTGTGATTAGTTAAGAAAAATGTAAAGTAAACGAAACATTTCTGACTTATGCCTTCTACTTAAGTAAAGAAATTACTTGATAATCTTGTAGTGAAAGAGGTATATATCAGCTGAGATAAAACAATTTAACCTAAGTTGTACGACTGGTGCAGCTAAACTAGAGGAAAAATACACATAATTTGAATCAAAGTACATTGGAGAGATTATTTAAATAACAGCAAGAAGTGAATCTAAATATTTTGTAAATAAGGAAATCGCATATTTAAGTAGGCCTACTTATTCAAGGGGGGTCAGGGGTAAATTATGTTGAAAATTTAAAAAAAATTTTATTTGCTTATTAAGTTACACATGTTTTCCCGATTATTTTGGTACCAAAATTATTAATATTGGATGACTGTAACTATAGTTACAGACGTTTTTGTCACACTCTGTAATGGAAAAAATACCTTCGCATGACTGGATCAAGGTCCTGGCACTTGGTGTAAGTACCAGAAGTCAATTATTACTGAGGAGCCTTATAATCATAGTAAACATTTTCATTTACCTGAGGCTGTTATGACTGCAATTAAGCCTATTTTCCAAGACCTATCTAGCCCAGACCTCCTTAGACGGTGCTTACATGGTGGGACTCAAAATCCGTGCGAGTCACTCAACAATATAATTTGGTCGAGGATACCAAAGACGACATTTGTATTGAAGACAACCTTAGAACTGGGTGTTTATGTGGCCATTGCCTCATTCAACAGGGGGAACATTGTGAAGTGTGAACTTCTTGCCAAATTGGGAATATCACCAGGAAGAAACTGTGTCAAGTTTATGAGGAAGGCGGATGAAATGCGCATCAAAAAAGCTGAAAAAAACTTTCAGGAATATGAGAAAAAGTGTCGAAAACAGGCTGCCTTGGCCAAGAGAAGACTAGAGGATCAGCTTGAAGAGGCAGAGGATCCAGATAACCCTTCTTATGCCCCAGGCCACTATTAAGGTTAGTTTACAAATTTATATCTAGCTGATTGATTATAACACGATTTTTAAACTCGATTCTCCGAAAACCATGTTTTTTTATATAAAAGGTACAATAACTCAAAAACTATACAAGATATTTCAGTTCTGTTTTTTTTATTCTATTCCTTATAAGTTTAGCTTTCATATGAGCATAGAAAGTGCCAATAAGTTCTTTAAAAAAATTTTTATTCAGTTGGAAAGTGTATTTTTTTAAACTAAATTTAATGTTTTTGTTTTTTTATTACACAATTATTATTTGTAAATGTATGTAAAAGTTCTACGCTCATATTAAAACAATAGGTATAAGGAACAAAATAAAAAAAGAAATTTGTAAATATCTTGTTTGGTTCTTGAGAAAATGTACCTTAAAGTACCACAATTTAACATGGCGGGGATAGGGACCCCTGACCTCCCTCAAATACTCTTAGTGATTTCATCTGTGTTATATCAGATTTAAAACAATCGCTATATATTGAATAGCAAATCTATCGGTAGGCTTAAAGTAAATATAAACACGTATTCCATGTTCCTAATGAAGTTTTAAAGAACAGTTATTTACCTACCAATGGACTTCCTTTAAAATTATACAATACAAGTAAACGTCACACAACACAAATGTATTACAATATAAGCACAAAATGCACAAATATATTACACTACAAGTACAAAATGTACGAATATTATGGTGCTCGATTTCGGTGAACCACGCTCAGCTTCCTCAGACCAGAGGGATTCACAAAAGAACCACTGAATATTTTGTGAATTCCTCTGGTCTGAGGAAGGTGAGCGTGGTTCACCGAAATCGATCACCATAATATTCGTACATTTTGTACTTGTATTGTAATATATTTATGCATTTTGTGCATATATTGTAATAAATTTGTGTTGTGTGACGTTTACTCGTATATATACCAATACGTATTATGCTAATTAAAGAACTACTGTACAATTATAATCGAGATGTATTTTCTACTGGGGTCTCACAGATAGTATATTAGCCATTGTAGCTGTTGAAGAAGGTGACACTGGTGATTGAGTAAGGGCTTAGTAATATTTAGAAGAATAGAAAAAAAGAATAACGTTAGACTATAGTGATGTTTGAGAGAATAAAATGAATTATTGTTGAAGGTCTTATTACTTGAATAAAAAGTAAAACTGTAAAGGCAAAATTGTATGCACTGGAAAAATATTAAATGAAATAATTATTTATATTCATATTCATCGTAGTTTATTGGATAACTGATGTTTTGAAGAATTTTGAAAATGTTATTATCATTTGAATATGGGCTACTTGTTCAGTATGAATATATCTGATTATTTACTACTTACAATGAATGTCTTAGGGAAAGTGACAATGAAGTAAATTTAAGTGGTTATTCATTATTCATTCATAAGACGCTGATCGTCAAGATATGGGAGAATATGAAGGGCGATTATGTGTGTTGAGTGTAGATGAACGAGTGTTGTCATTGTTACTAACTAAGGTCGACTGTTCCCAGGGCGAGCCTCAGCTACTGGGCGGGTCGCAGGTGGCGGATAGCGAATGTTCCACCTCGTCATTGATGAGGTGGACAACTGCGAATAAGGGGAAACCCTAATTAGCAGTCCCGGACCGAGGTTCGCAGGGGCAGCTGAGGTGTGCAGCTGACGGGCTTAGTGACCCCGCGGTACCCTCAACTCATTACCACACACACTTATAGTTACATACCTAAGGACCGCACTGAGTCCTTAGATAATGAACCGAGCATGGGAGCAGAGGGCAGCCACACTGGCCAGCCCTTGTTTTACATTGCTCGGGCCAAATCAATGTCGGGGGGGGGGGGGGACATGTCTCTCTCCGATTCTGAATCCAACTTGGCTGAGGACCGCTCAGAGCCCTCAGACAAGGACCTTGGCACGGGGAACGAAGGTAGCCAAGTAGGCCAGTCTGAAGTCCCCGCTGCTCGGGTCATGGGTTCGGCGGAGGGGGGCATGTCGCTCTCTGACCCCGATAACATCCTTCTCGGAGCCGGGCTCTGATCAGCTCGATCGGACGGCTGAGGCTCTGAATAGGATGAAGATAGCCAGGAGAAGCACTCCTGGCAATCAGAGGAAAAGGCCTATAGGCCTCAACTGACTGATCACTGGAGGGGGTCCTGTACAGGTCACTCCTCAGTGGTCAATCTAGTAAACGATGAGGTACTCTCAATGAGGTTTGACTTCATTGGGACTAAGTATCTTTTCACCAGACCCCATACTGTGGATTTTGGGTCGAGGGAGTACTGGGACGCTGTTAGTAGCCCGGTTTCTTCTCACGACCCAATTGTATGGTTCACATAGGCAACAGAGCTGGATTTGGTGTCTTTACTGGCGACCCCAGGACCAACGCGTGCGTGAGCCTGGGAGCGTATGGCACCGTGTTCCAAGCTGAAGTCGCCATACGTTCAGCGCAAATTATGATAGAGGTTTGCGGGAAACATATCCATATCCTCTCAGACAGTCAGGTGGCCTTAGGGGCCCTTGACTCCTGGAAGGGAATGTGTGGAGTCCCTCAGCATCCTGGGTTCAAGAAATCAGGTCCTGCTGGAATGTATCCCAGGACATAGGGGAATAGAAGGCAGCGTGCAGGCCGATGCCTTGGCTAGGGAAGGTGCTATTAAGCCCTTCATTGGTCCTGAGCCGGCCTGCGGCGTTTCGGCTGCAGCTGTCAAAATAGTAACCAAAACTGGGTCAGCGCCAGACATCTGGAAAGATGGCAGCGGTTCCCAGGGCAAAGACTCGGCAAGCTTCTTGTCAGAAATCCTTCCCAGAAGTTAATAAAGTAACTTCTTGGGTTGAGTAAATTTCACGTGAACATGGTGGTGGGACTCATCACCGGTTACGGTAAATTCCGGAGGCATCTAAGAACAGCGGGACTCCTTACGGAAGATCCCATATGTCGCCTCTGTGGGTAGGACGAAGAGTCGGCAGAACACATTGTCTGGGAGCGTGAGGCTCTTGGTGCCAGCAGAAGAGTACCTTTTGAAGGCTCACCTCTGGGACAGTCGGAAATTACTAATCTAGTGAAGAAGCTCCTTGGCCTGGTCAAGGATTGCCAGCTTTACGACAATTAGGCACCGGGATTGGCACAAAAAGCCTCAGGCTTCGTTGCAAGGGTTGGCTGGACCAACTGCATATCCCCTTTTAATCTAAATCTAAGGTCGACTGTTCCTCAGAAAGAGCTATTTATTAAGAGATCAATCGCTAGGGCAACGAAGGGAATTACAGCTTTACGTAGAATCCGAACCACGTAGTATTGATATTATTTTCAGATAACTGAAAGGTCTGGCATTCAGTTCTCTTCTCTACACAACATCTGAACCTTGACTACCATCCAAATTGGACTCCTCAGACTTCTCTAATAGTGTGTACGGTTATGGAAACTATGGAGCGGAAACCGTGTTGATATTAAAAGGACCAAGCATGGAACCTATCACCTACAATCTCTCAAACACTTTGTCCCCAAGCAGCTGGGTTACAGCACTGCACCACCAGTGCCGATTGTCAATAGGTTAATAGAATAATATTTTGTTAAAAGTATAACTTTATAGCAAGTAAAATTAGACTATACTTATTAAGCGGGAATTTTGGCATTTACTTTCATTTTAATGTATAGTTAAACTTTAATTTTGCAACCCACGGAATTTAACTGTTAGACTAGGTACACTATTAAAATATCTAAGTAAAAATATATATATTATTTTATTTTATAAGTATTTTATACTTATCAATTTTATAAGTATTGAGGACAGCACCAAGTAAGTATTGAGGACAGCACCAAGTAAGTATTGAGGACAGTACCAAGTAAGTATTGAGGACAGCACCAAGTAAGTATTGAGGACAGCACCAAGTAAGTATTGAGGACAGCACCAAGTAAGTATTGAGGACAGCACCAAGTAAGTATTGAGGACAGCACCAAGTAAGTATTGAGGACAGCACCAAGTAAGTATTGAGGACAGCACCAAGTAAGTATTGAGGACAGCACCAAGTAAGTATTGAGGACAGCACCAAGTAAGTATTGAGGACAGCACCAAGTAAGTATTGAGGACAGCACCAAGTAAGTATTGAGGACAGCACCAAGTAAGTATTGAGGACAGCACCAAGTAAGTATTGAGGCCAGCACCAAGTAAGTATTGAGGACAGCACCAAGTAAGTATTGAGGCCAGCACCAAGTAAGTATTGAGGACAGCACCAAGTAAGTATTGAGGACAGCACCAAGTAAGTATTGAGGACAGCACCAAGTAAGTATTGAGGACAGCACCAAGTAAGTATTGAGGACAGCACCAAGTAAGTATTGAGGACAGCACCAAGTAAGTATTGAGGACAGCACCAAGTAAGTATTGAGGACAGCACCAAGTAAGTATTGAGGACAGCACCAAGTAAGTATTGAGGACAGCACCAAGTAAGTATTGAGGACAGCACCAAGTAAGTATTGAGGACAGCACCAAGTAAGTATTGAGGACAGCACCAAGTAAGTATTCATCAAAGTATTTTCTTATAAGAATAATTTTAACTACTCAATCTTTTGTCATATACATAAAACACAAAATATATCCTAGTATTGAGTCTAGATACAGGTCTCATATATGGATTGAACTTAAATATTACTTAAAATTTCACACCTTAAAACATGTATTTCAAACATGAAGCACCACCTTAAAACATGTAGTGCCACCTTAAAACATGTAGCACCACCTTAAAACATGTAGTGTCACCTTAAAACATGTAGCACCACCTTAAAACACGTAGTGACACCTTAAAACATGTAGTGCCACCTTAAAACATGTTGTGCCACCTTAAAACATGTAGTGCCACCTTAAAACATGTAGCACCACCTTAAAACATGTATTGCCATCTTAAACCATGTAGTGCCTCCTTAAAACATGTAGTGCCACCTTAAAACATGTAGTTCCACTTTAAAACATGTATTGCCACCTTACACCATGTAGTACCACCTTAAAAAACTATTTTAGTTGTTCAAACAATTAAGAGGGTCAAAAACAAGAAATACGACGTCGAGAGATCAACAGTTTCCAAAATCACGTAACAAACTGCTACAGAGAAGATCAAATAGCTTTTTTCCATGTAGTTTTGAACCATCAAGTTTATATTGCTGTATAAGAACGTTATTTATACTCAATAGTTTGTACGTGCCTTAAGAAAACACACTGATTAGGAACTGTTTTCATATATATGTATTTATAGCCACGAGGAAGGCTAAGACAATGTGTTTGGCCACTGGTAGTGTGTTAAGTGGATAGTTGAGAAAACATCCCTTAATCTCTCTCATTACATGGCACATAATGGCTTCTCAACTAGCTTTCGTAATCTGTTATATTTAGATTTTAAATGTAATAATCAAATATATTTGTCGTCTTTTTAAATCTGTTAAGAATATTTTTTGTTCAGAAACTTAGTTGTGAAATACTTTTGTATATATGCTACATTTTTGAATATACACGATTCATTTTCGTAAGAGCAACAAAAATAAGTTTGAGGACAAATGATATTAAACACTGATCGGGTTATTCATGAAATAACTGGTTCTAAAAAATTAATAATAAAAAAAAGTCTTTGTACGGATTACTTTAAATCATATATTGAGGAACACATGTAATTCTAGGTTTCTTTCAATTTTATGTTTGAATGAAAGTAACCATTCCTAGTACTATAGAGAAACGTGAAAAATATTTTCTATTTTAGTAAAGTTAGACATGGTTGAAAATATTTTTTAAATTTGGAATAAAGAAAGCCGTGAGTCAAGTCATAAATCATAATTAGACCTGTTTGTATTGCATTTATTGTTATTTATTGCAAGAAATACAACTTCAATTTAATATTCTACCAACTTTTGCCTGATTTATTTTAAAACATTTTGGATCAGAACATTTATTTGTATTTAAATTAATTCTTGTCAAAAGTCATGATGAAAGAACAAATATAAATCATGCGTCAATATGGTTTATTACGTAATACACGTATAATATACGAGACAACGGTCTCTCAATAAAGTCATTGAGGTTCGTATTTAACACTACACCTCAATAATGCCTATATTTCTGTTGAATGTGTCCCCTTACCCGATTAATTAGTGGCAAACTAATCAGTTAGTTTCCAACAATGCCTACCATACTGTGTATCTGTTGGCACGTGAACCCTATTAATTATATGACACTCAGCGTACTTTGATATTTAGAGGTTTTGACGTAGGATTAATATTTCACTATCGATATTTAATATATAGGACTACAAAATTATTATAAAGTTAATATATATACCCTTATTTTTGGAAATAAAGTATATAAATGGTTACTATTTATAACTTGAAATGAAAAAAACAAATAAAAAGCATGATTTTATACCTAAAATAATTATGAGCTTATATTATACTCTTACCCTATTTTATCATTTCAAATACAAGGGTTTAAGCAGATGATGAATTTCATGCTCTCTATTAAATTTAGTAAATTCTATCCAACTATTTGAAAAACTTTGAACTATTAAAAAAATGAGAAAACTGTTTAAAAAAATATAAAAATTGGTTCTCAATCTGTTTAAAGGTAAAGGGTTACACATGGTTTTCTTTTATTTCATTGTCTTTTAGTAGTATTTATAATTATTTCAGTTTAAATATATGGTATGGTGTGAATGTTGTTTGCTATACTTGCTTACTTTTCATTCTTCTCAGAAATGTTAACTCACAAATATTTATTATTTATGTAGTATTTAGTTTGCAACAGCTCTCAAGACAGGCATGTATTTTACACAAATAGAATTACTTTTATAAATACTATCGATTAGCAGACATTTGTGACACAATTTACTTGTATACATGGCAATTTAATATTAATCTACAAACTCCATCTAAATACTTGTGGAACCAAGTTGGTTTGAGGAGCATTTCAACATAGTCTACTTACATTCCAGCTCACAAGGAATGTGGGGCTTGCTTGTAAGTGGTGTACATACGTTTTCCTAGGCAAGAAATGTAAGCATTACGCAATCATTAAGAAATTACGATCTTAATGTTTATACTCCAAATTATGGTCATCATCATCATCATAATATACTGAACCACGCAACCGTTGATGAAATATGGAAGGAATTTAGCTCTGGTTTCGCAGAAAACCACTCAGGAAGGATGTCTCAAAATTCAATTCCTAAGTGGAGAAACAGCCCCTCAAAGTATCCTTTTTCACATAAAAATAACATTAGCACTAATTTAATAATTATTTCAAACAGCTGATGCATAAAACTGTTAAATTTTAAGGTCGTCTCTACTAACTCTGATGTTATTGCACTAATTTACATCCTCCACAGATAGTCTTGTTTCTAGACTATAATACTTTGTTATCTAAGAGTTATCAGCGTCAGAAGTAACACAATTTTTATATTGGTGTGATGGTTAAAAGAGAACCATAGAGGGAAGGATAAGTAAGTGTGGAAAACCAGCGCGAAGGATCAAACCTACCAATGGACTTCCTTTAAAATTATACAATACAAGTAAACGTCACACAACACAAATGTATTACAATATAAGCACAAAATGCACAAATATATTACACTACAAGTACAAAATGTACGAATATTATGGTGCTCGATTTCGGTGAACCACGCTCAGCTTCCTCAGACCAGAGGGATTCACAAAAGAACCACTGAATATTTTGTGAATTCCTCTGGTCTGAGGAAGGTGAGCGTGGTTCACCGAAATCGATCACCATAATATTCGTACATTTTGTACTTGTATTGTAATATATTTATGCATTTTGTGCATATATTGTAATAAATTTGTGTTGTGTGACGTTTACTCGTATATATACCAATACGTATTATGCTAATTAAAGAACTACTGTACAATTATAATCGAGATGTATTTTCTACTGGGGTCTCACAGATAGTATATTAGCCATTGTAGCTGTTGAAGAAGGTGACACTGGTGATTGAGTAAGGGCTTAGTAATATTTAGAAGAATAGAAAAAAAGAATAACGTTAGACTATAGTGATGTTTGAGAGAATAAAATGAATTATTGTTGAAGGTCTTATTACTTGAATAAAAAGTAAAACTGTAAAGGCAAAATTGTATGCACTGGAAAAATATTAAATGAAATAATTATTTATATTCATATTCATCGTAGTTTATTGGATAACTGATGTTTTGAAGAATTTTGAAAATGTTATTATCATTTGAATATGGGCTACTTGTTCAGTATGAATATATCTGATTATTTACTACTTACAATGAATGTCTTAGGGAAAGTGACAATGAAGTAAATTTAAGTGGTTATTCATTATTCATTCATAAGACGCTGATCGTCAAGATATGGGAGAATATGAAGGGCGATTATGTGTGTTGAGTGTAGATGAACGAGTGTTGTCATTGTTACTAACTAAGGTCGACTGTTCCCAGGGCGAGCCTCAGCTACTGGGCGGGTCGCAGGTGGCGGATAGCGAATGTTCCACCTCGTCATTGATGAGGTGGACAACTGCGAATAAGGGGAAACCCTAATTAGCAGTCCCGGACCGAGGTTCGCAGGGGCAGCTGAGGTGTGCAGCTGACGGGCTTAGTGACCCCGCGGTACCCTCAACTCATTACCACACACACTTATAGTTACATACCTAAGGACCGCACTGAGTCCTTAGATAATGAACCGAGCATGGGAGCAGAGGGCAGCCACACTGGCCAGCCCTTGTTTTACATTGCTCGGGCCAAATCAATGTCGGGGGGGGGGGGGGGGACATGTCTCTCTCCGATTCTGAATCCAACTTGGCTGAGGACCGCTCAGAGCCCTCAGACAAGGACCTTGGCACGGGGAACGAAGGTAGCCAAGTAGGCCAGTCTGAAGTCCCCGCTGCTCGGGTCATGGGTTCGGTGGAGGGGGGCATGTCGCTCTCTGACCCCGATAACATCCTTCTCGGAGCCGGGCTCTGATCAGCTCGATCGGACGGCTGAGGCTCTGAATAGGATGAAGATAGCCAGGAGAAGCACTCCTGGCAATCAGAGGAAAAGGCCTATAGGCCTCAACTGACTGATCACTGGAGGGGGTCCTGTACAGGTCACTCCTCAGTGGTCAATCTAGTAAACGATGAGGTACTCTCAATGAGGTTTGACTTCATTGGGACTAAGTATCTTTTCACCAGACCCCATACTGTGGATTTTGGGTCGAGGGAGTACTGGGACGCTGTTAGTAGCCCGGTTTCTTCTCACGACCCAATTGTATGGTTCACATAGGCAACAGAGCTGGATTTGGTGTCTTTACTGGCGACCCCAGGACCAACGCGTGCGTGAGCCTGGGAGCGTATGGCACCGTGTTCCAAGCTGAAGTCGCCATACGTTCAGCGCAAATTATGATAGAGGTTTGCGGGAAACATATCCATATCCTCTCAGACAGTCAGGTGGCCTTAGGGGCCCTTGACTCCTGGAAGGGAATGTGTGGAGTCCCTCAGCATCCTGGGTTCAAGAAATCAGGTCCTGCTGGAATGTATCCCAGGACATAGGGGAATAGAAGGCAGCGTGCAGGCCGATGCCTTGGCTAGGGAAGGTGCTATTAAGCCCTTCATTGGTCCTGAGCCGGCCTGCGGCGTTTCGGCTGCAGCTGTCAAAATAGTAACCAAAACTGGGTTAGCGCCAGACATCTGGAAAGATGGCAGCGGTTCCCAGGGCAAAGACTCGGCAAGCTTCTTGTCAGAAATCCTTCCCAGAAGTTAATAAAGTAACTTCTTGGGTTGAGTAAATTTCACGTGAAGCTGGTGGTGGGACTCATCACCGGTTACGGTAAATTCCGGAGGCATCTAAGAACAGCGGGACTCCTTACGGAAGATCCCATCTGTCGCCTCTGTGGGTAGGACGAAGAGTCGGCAGAACACATTGTCTGGGAGCGTGAGGCTCTTGGTGCCAGCAGAAGAGTACCTTTTGAAGGCTCACCTCTGGGACAGTCGGAAATTACTAATCTAGTGAAGAAGCTCCTTGGCCTGGTCAAGGATTGCCAGCTTTACGACAATTAGGCACCGGGATTGGCACAAAAAGCCTCAGGCTTCGTTGCAAGGGTTGGCTGGACCAACTGCATATCCCCTTTTAATCTAAATCTAAGGTCGACTGTTCCTCAGAAAGTGCTATTTATTAAGAGGCCAATATCTAGGGCAATGCAGGGACCTACAGCTTTACGTAGAATCCGAACCACGTAGTATTTATACTATTTTCAGATAACTGACAAGCCTGGCATTCAGTTCTCTTCTTTACACAACATCTGAACCTTGACTACCATCCAAATTGGACACCTCAGACTTCTCTAATAGTGTGTACGGTTATGGAAACTATGGAGCGGAAACCGTGTTGATATTAAAAGGACCAAGCATGGAACCTATCACCTACAATCTCTCAAACACTTTGTCCCCAAGCAGCTGGGTTACAGCACTGCACCACCAGTGCCGATTGTCAATAGGTTAATAAAACAATATTTTGTTAAAAGTATAACTTTATAGCAAGTAAAATTAGACTATACTTATTAAGCGGGAATTTTGGCATTTACTTTCATTTTAATGTATAGTTAAACTTTAATTTTGCAACCCACGGAATTTAACTGTTAGACTAGGTACACTATTAAAATATCTAAGTAAAAATGTATATATTATTTTATTTATTTATTCCTGAGGATTTAGTCTTTATACTATATTTATTTATACTTATGTGCTTCATTTTAATAAAAAAATTGCGTTTTGATTTCATAAATGCACCAAATTAGTTATTTAGGAATTAAGATAATTGATAGCTTTGACCAAAACATAATTTTCGTATTTAATATGATTAAATCAACCAAACACGAAAATTGGTTTGAATCTGACAGATCTTTTCCAGTCAATCGTCAACTAAGGAAACCATCAATTGAAGATTGCTTACTTCTTTGATAGTTATCTTTAAGTGTATAGTTATAGTTATCTGTATCATTACAGGGTAGTTATCAGTATCCGCCTGCCCATATACGTACAGTGGTACTGACCCACCCACCCACCCGCACACGTACAGTGGTACTGACCCATCCTCCCACCCGTACACGTACAGTGGTACTGACCCATCCTCCCACCCATACACGTACAGTGGTACTGACCCACCCTCCCACCCGTACACGTACAGTGGTACTGACCCACCCTCCCGCCCATACACACACAGTGGTACTGACTCACCCTCCCGCCCATACACGTACAGTGGTACTGACCCACCCTCCCGTCCATACACTGTACAGTGGTACAGTGGTAGTCTTTATACTATAGTACATATTATTTTAGGAAAATATTAATAATTTGATAGTTGTTAATTTTAAACTGTTACTGTCTACAATTATAATTCTTTAATCATTCATATCACGTTATTTAATCAACCCCTGAGGTGAACAGCAATACTTAAATCTTATGACTTACAACTGTACTA
Organism: Stictocephala bisonia; assembly: GCA_035578905.1. Taxonomy (NCBI): domain Eukaryota; kingdom Metazoa; phylum Arthropoda; class Insecta; order Hemiptera; family Membracidae; genus Stictocephala; species Stictocephala bisonia. The sequence goes on from JAQJVL010002029.1 coordinate 82,689, forward strand.
TCGGTTAACTTAACATATTGTAAGAAGTTATACAACGAAATATACATGGAATATTTACACAAACTATAAGAAACAAATGGCAATGTAAGTAATTTGTGAACAACAACACAAAACACCCCACTGGGACAATCAACAACAAGTGACTCAGCTTTGACAATGTGAGAGTCAGAAGTAAAAGTCGTCGGCCGCTTCTCTTTACACAAAAACAAAACATCCCACTTGAAATATCAACTATGAGCGACTGACTCAGCTTTGACAATGTGAGAGTCAGAAATAAAAGCGGTCGGCCGCTCCTCCTTACACAAGAACAAAACACCCCACTGAGACAATCAACGGTAAGCGACACAGCTTTGATAATGTGAGAGTCAGAAGTAAAATTTGTCGGCCGCTCCTCCTTACACAAAAACAAAATACCCCACTGAGACAATCAACGATAAGTGACTCAGCATTGACAATGGAGAGTCTGAAGTAAAAGTCATTGGCTGCTCCTCCTTATAAAAAAACAAAACGCTCCGCCGGGACAATCAACGGTAAGCGACACAGCTTTAACAGTGTGAGATTCATAAATAAAGTCATTGGCTGCTCCTCCTAATATATCTATATATATATAAAAAAAAAAAAAAAAAAAAAAAAAAAAAAAAAAAAAAACGCTCCACCGGGACAATCAACGGTAAGCGACACAGCTTTGATAATGTGAGAGTCAGAAGTAAAAGTCGTCGTCCGCTCCTCCTTACAAAAATACAAAACGCCCCGCCCGGACAATCAACGGTAAGCGACTCAGTTTTGACAATGTGAGAGTCGTAAATAAAGTCATTGGCCACTCCTCCTTACACAACAATAAAACGCCCCGCTGAGACAATCAACGATAAGGGACTCAGCTTAGACAATGTGTGATTTAGAAGTAAAGTCATTGGCCGCTCATTCTTACACAAAAACAAAATACCCCACTGAGTCAATCAATTTATTTAACGTTTTCTCCCAGACGGACACTATTTATAACAGTGTTTTCGCTGTATCGCACTGTCTTTAGAGTAATGGGTCTAAGAAAACTTTGGCCAGACAAAATGGTATTTACATCTTCTTATTTGATTGCTATCTAAATTGTTTTTTACTGTAACAATTGTACTTAATTTGTTAATTTTACTAATACAGAATTAATAGTGTTTCCTCAGACAATATATAAAAAAGGCCAATTATTGAAGTGCTTCTGATTAAAATATAAGAAGTCTTTTATGTAAGTAATTGAAGAAAAAATTATATAAGATCTTAGTCTTGTATTGTAAACAGAGACGAAAGATTGTTTAGAATATATAACATTCTATTTCTTTATGTTACAATTATTAAAATAGTACAAAGCAAAGCAGATGGTTTGGTATTGATTGTTAGCCCTTGTGGCGCAGTGCTGTGATCCAGATACTTGGGAAAACATGTGGGGATCGTTGGTCGTAGGTTCTATGCTCGGTTCTCCTAGTACTGGACACTACTGATCGTTTCCATCAACTTAAACTCAACCATAGAAGCCTAAGGTGTCCGTATTAAGTGGTAGTCAGGGTCTGGATGTTGTTAGCTTGTATCCGGGAGGACTGAGTATGAGCCTTATTATTACCTGTAAACCAGGCCAATACTACGTGGTTCGTATTCCACGTAAACGTAGAGCTGTAGGTCCTTTAGTTGCCATGGACATAAGGCTATTAATATATGGCTCTTTCTAAGAAATAGCCAACCTTGTCAATCTTACTTAGTATTAAGAGTATAAATTTTATCCAAAGTTACATTTTACTCATGGTGTAATTCATATTTACCTTAAAATACGCACAAGATAGTGTCAGCGTCTTTTATCTGAATAATAATCTGAATTTCCCTTTGGCGTGATCTTTTCCTAACAGTTTTGGTAAAATTAGGGAGTAGTTTCCTCATAAAGAGGAAAACATGTAACCATGGCAACTGCTCTAATATAGCTGGTAGTACTGTGAAACGGAGCCCGCCTAAAGAAGCACTTCTAAGAACAGTTATAAACAGCATCTATTTGATTTGAATGACTTCTGCTCAGATAATGAAAAAACCATCACTATGTAAAACCACCCATCACTATCTAAGAAAAATTTGGCCAGACAAAACGGTATTTATATCTTCTTATTTGATTGTTATCTAAATTGTTTATTATTTTAACAATTGTACTTAATTTGTTAACATGAAATATTCTAAATCACACGAATTATAAAATATTTAATAATTTATAACTAGCATCCACATATTTTTTTACGACAATCGCGTTAATGGTATATACACTATTTCGGATAACATACGTTTCACTCACGTGTTGCCACAGCACTTATATATGTTAGGGGACTTCCTCAACCAAACAAACTTATTCCGCTCTTAAACGCATCTATGTATGTAACTTGATATTGCTATTTTTGCATTGGTTTTTTATTTTTTATTTTTTTATTTATTCATAAGACGCCGATCGTCAAGATATGGGCGAATATGGATTTCGGATGAGTGTGATGAGTGTAGATGAGCGAATGTAAATTCCTCAAAGTGTCGTTGAGGAACTTCTGCACTACTTACCTTAACTACTTATGTTTTTTAAGTTCATAACGTAATATACCAGAGATGATAGTAACAAATAGTGACTTACTCAAAAACAAATCTTTAATAATAAAAGAAAACATTAATACAAAACCTAATTACCTTAAAAACATTTTAAAAAAGTACTAATTTTTTAAAATATGGCTAAACAAAAGTGTTTAATAATAGAATACTAGAGATTAAAAAGAATAAAATATATGAAACATTTTATTCAATATTGTACATAATAAGAATATAAAGTAATCTATACGAGGTGTTCATTTGAATGTTTTTTACATAATTTATCATATCTTAATGACCTCTAAAGCTATTAACTTCAAACCCAGTACATTTATGAGGAATAATAAGAAATAATTCAGTATTGAGTGAATATTCCTACTTGGTACAATCACAGTTCAAGTATTTATTTTGTTTTTATGTTTAGATAAAAGTTGACATAAAAGGATGATTTTGAGAATTTATTACTATCCCGTTTTTATATATTTTCTGTTTTTGTGTGTGCGAAAATGACTGAAAGTGTTAGTGAACAAATCTATGATGATGGTTAATGTTAGTATTGTTTTATGGTTTTAACTTTTTTTTCTTTTGTTGTGTATTATGACACTTCCCAAATACTGGTTCATGGGTTCCAATATTTGGGAAGTGTCGTCTCAGACACAGGAGGAACTGAAGAGGATGTGGAACTATGAATACGAAAAGCAAAAGGTATCTTTGGACAACTCCAGCCAATCTGCCATACACAACAAATAAGAAGAAAAACAAACTTAAAATTTTTAATAGAAATGTGGAATCCATTCTTTTATACAGATGCCAAACCTGAAAAATTACAAAGTCCATAGTAAATAAATTACAAGTTGTTATCACTACATGTTTAAGAAGAATCCTAAAAATGTACTGCACTAACATTATGTAACATGTCGGCACTGGTGGCGCAGTGCTGTAGCCCAGCTACTTGGGGGACAAAGTGTTTGGGAGATTGTAGGCGATAGGTTCCGTGCTCGATTCTCTTAATACCGAACGCGGCGTCCGCTTAGTGGTTGTCATCAACGTAGACACTACTAGAGGAGTCTGGAGTGTCCGGGTTGAATGGTAGTCAAGGTTTGGATGTTGTGTGGGGAAGAGAACTGAGTGTCAGACTTGTCAGTTAGCTGAAAATCAGACCAACCCTACGTGGATCGGATTCCACGTAAAGCTGTAGGTCCCATAGTTGCCCTGGCTATTGGGCTATTAATAAATAGTCTTTTATGAGCTAAGTCGAACTCAGATAGTAACAATGACTACACTCGTTCATCTACACTCATCACACTCATTCACTCCTCATATTCACCCATATCTCTTAGAGATGAATAATAATGAATAATAATTATTTCAAACGCAGAGCTGTGGCACAGATGTAACGAAGATCCTATTGGGGACACGATAAAGAAAAGGAAGTATGGTTGGATAGGGCACACTCTGAGGAGACCTATAAACACCATAAGTAGAAAAGTGCTAGACTGGAACCCGCAAGGAAGAATGAAAAGAGAAAAACCTAGACAGACGTGACGAAGGACTTTGGAAAGAGAAATACAGGAAGAAGGGAAGACCGGGGGAGAGATAAAGTGTTTGGTGCAGAACAGAGTCCGGTGAAGGTCCTTCGTTGCAGCCCTACGTCACCCTAGGGATTAAAGGAAATAAGTCAAGTAAGTATAACTGTAGTTTACATTGTAAGTGTGATAGACATATAATGTAAAGCTATGTACAAACATGAATTATTTAGAGGCGTAGTTTCATCAAGCGAAACTTCTGAGATATATTAACGAAAACTCACAGGCATTATTGATATTATCAGGCTGACAATGTCAATGTTTATCCTATCATAGAATTGAATTATATAAATCTGTTTGTTATATTGATCAGAACATTTTATGAAATACTTTACAGATTACAATCCTGATTCTGAAAATAAGTAATTTATTTGAAAAAAAAAAGAAATATATATATATATATATATATATATATATATATATATATATATATATATATATATATATATATATATATATATATATATATATATATATATACTAGCAATGTTTAATCTTGTTTTGTGTACAAATGTAGTCATTTGACTTCAATGAATTTTGACAGTAATATCCAAAAGCACCACTTTCGCTTTTCCATTGTGACTGCAAGGATTTTAGTAACAATAGGCCCTGAACATTCCACGATGTTGCCATTGTTCACAGTTTAACAGAAAATTTAACAGAATGATTCCATTATCACGCAATTTAAATGCAGTACTCCCTTCAATTGATTCCATTTAGAGTATTAAAGCTGAAATAAAAAGTAATTTCTTTTAATATCTTAATTTATTGAATGAAAGGGCATTTCATGTATACCAATCTCTATGATAATGATCATGTTGATTTAATTTTTTTTGCCTGATTGTAGTAAACTTAGTATGCTGAGATTAATTGGATGGTAAATATTTGGGTTACCTTGAATTTCTCTTTTGAAATATCTATTAATAAAGTGTTTTAAGTAAAACAATTTTCAAAGTAATAAAAAATTGTTTTATTACTTTACAAATTAACTTAGTAATATTCAATTACTAGCACTAGTCTAATCCTAGTTACTTCGGGCATCTTATATACAAACAGTTCTTGCATTCACATATAATATAACACGTACACAATGTTGACAAACACATACAATGTAAGCCTCCGTGCTTCATTTCGTTCCTGTTTGATTAAATAATTCATTCCCCTCGCGTGCGTCATGCAATGCCACGTTGATCACATCTCCTAACGTGGTCGATGTACAGTGAGAACATATCAAAAAGGCTTTGTTGAAATGTAGGTTAACTTTATGTTAAACCTGTGTAAAAATATAAAAAAGAGAGAATTTAAATTTTAGACACGAAGAAGCCCTTAATATTTCTAAAAACATATTCATGATAATTCTTAACAGTTACGTTTAATCACTTAAAATGTATAAAATATAAAAGAAATACGAGTATATTCAATATTTTTTTATAACATTGAAAATACTCATGAATATGTACATAACATGAATATGTATATTCATTAGTTTTCTTACTAAAGCATTGTATTCAGAAATATTAATTCCTACACGAGTAAAATCTTTATTCAAACTAAATAAAACTTTATTTTTTCAAAATATAAGCTTATAATATTTAAACCTAAAGAAAGGTGATGTCAGTTTCCATAATGACGTATGCTCACAGGGACTTGTTAATTATAAGCAGTTATTTAAGAATTAAACTATTTTTACGACAAACATTTTTACTAAATGATTAAACACTTACATCACAAACAATGGTTTCAAGCAACATCATGCGTACTCTTTCCTTGGGTGACCGCCGAGTGATCTTGTCCTTGCACGTAGCACACCTTAAAAAGCCGTTGGTCCCCAGTATGAGCGTTAGAGAAAGATTCTTAGTATTAACTTCTCCTTGTAAAATATATTTAAAGTAAATATTAAGATCAATGTTCAACATATATTACTTATGAAATACGTCAATATTTGCTGATTGTGTTTCATAAAAAATAAAAAAATAAATCAAAATGTTAGTCATCTTATAAGTAAAATATTTGTCCAGAGAGAACATTCACCAAACATTTTTATGGAGATATAGCTACATAAAGTGGCTGAAATATGGTTAGCTGAAAGAGTAGATTATTAATATATGAAAAATTAATTGCTAGAGTTTAATATAAATGAGGAAGATATGGACTTTTTTACAGTTTTCCGTGGTGGGGTGGGGCGGGCAGGGACCGTGAGTGAGAAAGAGAAGAAGGGAACAAGTTGTGTGTGTGTAAGTGAGGCAGCCTTTTTGATACTGCTAAAGACGGTTGCGATAATATCTAGAACTAAATTCCTTGAAGTATTTCATAGGTGTTCGAATTGGTGTCTAGTTGAACACTTATGAAATAGGCTAAAGCATATAATATAAAGGACTTTTTCCGTTACTTCACTAACACTACTTTTTTATCGCAATTACGGTTAGGTTAGATCAGGTTAGGCTAGTTTAGATGGCTACTAAAGTTGATCACGAACTGGTAAATCCAATGATTGACTTACTGCCGAATGCACTCTCCGAGTGTAAGTTCTTGGAAAGCGATAAGATAAGGCCAGTGATATTGGATTCTTAGCGGATAAGGAATACCACAGTGGACATAAAACTGAGGGAACAGTGTTTAGAGCAATATTAATATCAAAAAGTAGTCAATTAAAGGAAAAAAATCCAATATAAATAGTTAATTTTTGTTATAAATAGTATATAAATAGTTAATTTATAAATAGTCCCCATTATTAAAGTTGGTGCAAACACTTATGTAATCTTCGGAGTGAGTACACTCTTGACGAGATTTTAGTTCACCTTAGTAACATTTTAGTATTCAAACAAATTTGAAAACGAATTCTACGCCAATCTATTATTATTTAATGTATGCTCTACTAATATATAATATTGATTAATCTACAATATATTCCCTTGACCATAGTTCTTTCTGATTGAACTCCAATTTAGTTTACAAAACGCATTTAGTATACCAATTTACATAGTTATAAATTGGATACATTATTAAGAATAAATAATTTAGTATCTGTTTGGTCTTGTATATGTAAAATAATATTTTTATAATTACTAATAAATTAGCTGAAATCGTCAATAATAAAAGCAATGTTCGTAATTGATAGTAAATACTAAACTAAAAAGCACGTACTATGGATACGATTTCACATTATATAAACTTATTAAACACGCTTTCCTTCCAGAATCTTAGAAAACAAAATCTTGAATCGAAGGCACTTGATAATTGGCATTGAAAGAGCTACTATTCCATTCCCTTTCGTATTCAATACCACGTCTCAAGATGCAAAGGGGAATTGCTTGATGTTCAGTGGAAGCTCTTGTTTATGAAACCAACCAAATTAGTCTTTCACAATACACTATTATTTTAATTACCTACGGTCGATCTTTAGAAATTTAATTACCGAATTAACATAAAACATTTAAAAAATATTTTAAGTATAACATTACATTAACTACACTAACATAGTAACAACTTATTTCCGTAAGACTTTAATATTGTATAGTTACAATACAAAGTTACACAAAAAAAAACTTCTTACAACATAGGTATAAAATACACAGAAGGTATGGTGAACGAATTTGGTAACAACGCTTACTATCCTCAGAAAAAGGACTACGAAAAACGACTAGGAAACATTATAATACAAAACAAGAGAACGCCAAACAAAAAAAACCTATTACAGTAAGTAAAAGATACACAGAATTTATGGTGATTTATTTCTGCATACAACGCTTACCATCCTCAGATCAGAGGGACTCACGAAGGAATGAAACTGGTGTTCAAATAAGCTACTTTTATTCTAAACTTGGTACGGTCCTAAACAATTGACGGTTGCCTGGATTTGTCAAAATGGCGACTGTTGAAATTTAATTGGTCAGTTACTATTGGTTGTCGCCCCTTTCTCATTTTCTAGAGAAAACTGGGAACTATTATCTCAGATGAAAATCAACCATTTAATTCAAACTTTGTTAGGATCTTTGATGTTTTCTTTAAACATATACCCATGCATTAATGATCCTTACCTAATTAAAAACTTAAACTCTATCAAACATTTCATCAATTAAATTTAAACTTTGGTTATAATTCCGTTTTTACTGCGCTTAATCCTTCAGGATTGCTATTTTGAATCAATAAAAATTAGTTTTTATATCTTCTTTTTTTCATATCAGCTTTTCATATTAGGATTTCAAATTATTGTCATCTTGAAAAGTTACTGAAAAATTGAATTTATTCAAAATATTGTCAACTCTGTGAGTAAACTATCCGTTTTAATACGTTTTTTATTTTGTTCATAAGATTTCTCATTAGTTAGAAATGTTCTTATATAATTTAAAATCCTGTTTTCTGTTTAATTTTTCGACGATATCATCGATCATTGAAGCTAGTATCCGTTTTGAATTTCGATGTTGATTTGATTATACATTATCGTTCACTATTTATGCTCATTTAGAATCTACTCTAAATAGGTTTAAGATGTTCCTCACAGGATATATAACTGAATTTTGTTTGCAATTAAAATTGATAATAATATGAATGTCACAAATGCAATATTCCATTCTTTCTAACATAAAAGTTGATTATGTAGTTTATTTATTAAACTATACAAACGATTTACAACATCGACATTCAAAGAAATTCTCAATCATATAACATACTGAAAAATAAGATATATACTCAGTCACAGATCATGAAGTTAAGTTCAACAAGTTTTACATAATGAGAAATATTTAAATCTTCTATTTTTAAGAGGGATCATATTTATGATCGTTAACAGCTATAATGAAAACAAACATGTATGGTTGGAATGGAGTTTTGTATCTATTGTAAATATAACAGACACAAAAGTTACAGAAATTTTATTTTCTTTATCTTTCCAATAAATATAACATTGTCCTTATTTTACGACCTTGGTCTCTCCCTTTTCTCTTTGTATAGAACAAGCAATGAAACATTGGCAACTTTTACAACATTGAATCTCTCACCTAGAATATCACCTAGAGCATGTCCTTTACGTTCAAAACCAGCAACAAGTACTTCATCGTTTTCTTCAATGTAATTCAGACATCCATTCCTAGGGACGAATGCTGTAATTTTTTTACCATTTTTAATCAACTGAACTCTGACACACTTTCAAATAGCTGAATTAGGTTGCTTAGCTTCTGCTCCAACTTTTTCAAAAACTAGTCCCTTAGCCTGAGACGCACCTCCAAATGGATTTGCCTTCCATCTTGTTCCTAAATGGGCTTTCTTGTAGTATTTGTCAGCCCATCGTTGTTCTCTACGATTATTTACATGCTTTCGTGCAGTTCGCAAACCACGTGGCTTACCCACATTGATCGAAGAGTAACTCGATTGAGTTTCCATAGTCGACGAGGACATGTGACGTAGGTAAATGACAGTAGAAAACATATATGGGATAGGCTAATATAATAATGACATGAAGATAAATATATATTTTTATAAATAAAAAGCTACATAATAATTTAACAAACAAACAAACAAAACAACACTTGACATGATGTCTAAAACGAGAAACTTATCGTTGGAATCTCACAAAACGCTTGACATGACTGAAATATAATGATTTAATCTAAAACTATTTAGAAGTAAAAGATATTCCTAAAAATGTCAAATGATTATTCTCTATGACTTAAATATTAAAAATAGGACTCAAACCACTATATGAGCCTTATATCCAATAAGATTTAATATTGGGTATTTTGCTGATATCCAGAATCATAATATATCGGTATATTTTACTGATATTCAAAATCATAATATATCGGTAAACGAAAACCTCAAGATTTATTTCAACTTTAAACTGTTATTAAAAGTTCTCAAACCATTTATTTTTAAAAATAAACAATATTTAATATAGATAGTTAAATCGATTGGAACTATAAAAACTGATTGAATTAAAAGAGCTTAATAAATTCTGAATAGTTATTTTTGTTGATAAATTTGTAAAAGTCGTGACGTAAGTATAAACGTTTATGACGTAAAATTAACGAGCTGCCTTACCCTATTTGTACAGTAGTACTATATATGCAAATCAAAACTGTACGCCAAGCTGAACTTAGTCGTGCACAATGATTACTGGCACAAACCAGTTATTAGCTGATTCTATATGTAAACAAGATTAAGACACAATTTTTAAAAATTCTTAATTATTAATTTATACGTTGTTCATGATATACGTCGGAATTGGTTTTGATAATTGATTCCTTTGTGGATCTCTCTGCACTAAAAATGTTCAACGTGGAATAAAGAATTTAAAATCGTCAATTTTAATGTTTGTAATTTTTGGTTATATTGTTATACATTTTGAGTTTGAGGACGTTTACTGGTTTCTTATTGTAACTTTTGTCCTGTAACATATTTATTATTTTAATTACATTGTGTTATACTACTGGGATTTTAAAAATTATGTATCATATTTACGATTATTATTTACAAAATTCTGCAATTTAATAAAATACATAATATTATTAGCTACCATTCTTTTATTTATATCACTCATATTAACTTTATACAGTCAATACAAGCATACTTACAAAAGTATTGCACTATATCTACAAATGTCAAGGAAGTTTGCATCCCCCGAATGATTTTCTCATTATTTATTTATTCATTCAACGGTAACAACCATTTACAATTTGATACTTATAAATATTGTATAATAACTATATAACCAATTAACTATGAGAACTTTTAGTTGGCAAACGTTCAGTGTGGTTCAAGATGATATACAGGCATGAAAACAATTAGGACAAACTAGGAATTATTGCAGATAATAGTATAATTAAGAAATTTGTTTACATCGAATAGTAGTTATTAGGAAAGAAATACAACTATGAAAATAAAATAAATTTATTATAATAAATAACAGTAACTACAATAAACCTTTCTAACACCTTTATTTGATCTCAAAAAGTACCACACTAGTCATCTGTCCAATTCGCCTTGTAAGTGATCCCACCGACAACCGCTGTTTGAACGTTAGATGGCATCTTTAAAATTCTCTCTACACTCCAAGGCACGTAAAAAGCTGTAAAGTAAATGTAGCTTATTTTGAATTCTATTTGAATTCACATCCCTTGAATTAAATAATGATTGTGTTACTATTTCGTTCATGGTGCGAATGTGTATTTATTTACAGGACAGTTGATTAAATCAATAAAACATCGCAAATATTTCGTTTCAAAAATATATTTTGATAATTGATTCAGTATATTATTCAACAATGCTCATTCATTAAATCATCATCATTAAATATAATATGTGAAGCCATTTTTTGTTAATACAACTCCTCCCTTATTTCTTGACGAATTAAGGGTTTGAGATGTCTAAATTGTGCTCCTATTCGTAGTTCTTCACTAAAGTCTTTATTGTTCAATATTTTTACCCTGAAGGGCCTGGGAAGCCCTCAAAGTATGTGTTTCGATCATAAGAACAACAAGGAGAGAAATTTTAATTAATCTAAGGATAACAGCTGTTGGAATGTTACTGAATTTGTTTATAATATTGAAAAGGCAATGGATGTGTCTTAATGTTAGAAAGATTGAGTTTGAAATGAAATAAAATGAAACACGTCTTTATTTAATCAGGCGAAGTTGGGACTAAAAGGTTCCTTTTTCTACTTAACCTGAAAGTTTGATTAGTTAAGTGGTTCTTTTGTTAGGTATATAAATATAAAAAAAGGAGTGGATGACAATATGTGCGTCCATGATACACTATTTGTTCGATCGTTGTTAGGCTTTGGTAAATTACGTACTTTTTTCGGGGAAGGTTTTTTAAGCATGGTTTAATTTGCATCCGACTTTAGGGTGACCCAGTGGACTTTAAACTGCCAATGGTAATCTAATTGAGTTATTTTGATTGCTTACTTAATCAACAGCTGTTAAATAAAATAAATGAACATTTTAAAAATAGACTAAGTAATATGATTGGGTGTTTATATTTAGAGTAAAAATTGGTTGCAACTCAAGTGCATTGAGTGAGCAACTGTAAATAAATTTACTTATAATGATTTTACTCAATACATTTTAACCTATTATGTTCATAGCCAAGAGTCACTTGCTGAATGACGAGGTGTCATGAGCGTAGTGAGTTAGGGGTTGTCACGAGAAGTGTGTCCCCTATTGTTTATATATTAGCTGTGTTTTGGTAAAACTGAACTGTTAACTGTATTTATAAAACTTGTAATTTTTCATGATATTATCCATTATTGTTTTAATTTAACACCATAAACGTGTTTAATCTTTTAAGAATGTCTGGAGAGAAATCAATACTCCAAATGCTTGTGACTTTGGGGAGTTGTAGCACACAATATGTTGCCAAACGCCACCCTAGGGACAAGAATGTTGGGACGGAAACTCCTACACAGTTTTGTTTGTCCAGAACTATGTCTGAGGTAGAGGGAACAAATATGTGTTAATGTTGGAAGTTGTAGCACACAATATGTTGCCAAACGCCACCCCAGGGACAATAACGTAGGGACGGAAACTCACACATAGTTCTATTTGTTAACAACTTCCTACTCAGTTCTTCTTTCACATGTTGAACATATTAATACTAATTTATTACCCTTTTAAATGATTGCCATAAAAACTTTACACCAAGAATTACGTCTTCACCATTTATACATTGCATTTAAAATCAATAAATGTTTTTATAAACTTACAAACAGTATTGTATTATATATTGATGTAGCAAATACGGTATAAGGATTAGACATAGGTTTGAGAATATATTTTAGTACTACATAACCCATTAATTAGATTATGTTAAAATGAATTAGGAACCCTTTTTTGTAATTATGAAACGTCTACACATGAAAATTAAAGGTAATTGGAATATATATTTTGTCACTTCAAGCATATATGTTTTTTTTAAACATAAGTTTATATACTTGTAAGCCAAAAAAACCTGCCAGCGTGTAGTTCTCTATTGTTTAAGACTTAACATTTTTGCCAATTTTCAAAATGTAAAGATATATTAGCATTTTAAAACAAGTACATAATGTCACACTTTTAAACATGAATGTAATGGAGAGAACTGTGTATTACGGCTTATCAGTTTGCTGAAAATTAGACCAACACTACGTGGTTCGGATTCTACGTAAATATATAGGTTCCTTAATCCTATTTCGTAAGCTTAAGCGGCTGGAGTCATTATTAACAACTAGTTCTTCCGGTGTCAACCGCGTCAAAGGACTATTTACAATATATACAGTTCCAGACGTTTCGCCCATGCTACGATGCGGCATCCTCAGTGGTTAGGCTGAGACTGAAGGTCAGCTGTCGCTCTGCCCAATATATAGTGATGGCGCAGCTGTCAAGTGTCACGTAGACCAACTGACCCGAGTCTGAGGTCACGTACGCACTTCCGCGTAAGCTATAATATTTTCAACTTCTTAAGAACTTCTTAACTTCTTACGTGGAAGTGCGTACGTGACCTCAGACTCGGGTCAGTTGGTCTACGTGACACTTGACAGCTGCGCCATCGCTATATATTGGGCAGAGCGACAGCTGACCTTCAGTCTCAGCCTAACCACTGAGGATGCCACATCGTAGCATGGGCGAAACGTCTGGAACTATATATATTGTAAATAGTCCTTTGACGCGGTTGACACCGGAAGAACTAGTTGTTAATAATATAGGTCCCTTATTTGCCCCGACTATTGGGCTATTAATAAATATCTCTTTCTGAAGAACAGTTGGCCTTATTTAGTAACAATGACTACACTTGTTCATCTACACTCATCACACTCATTCGCCCCTCACATTTGCCCATATCTTGACGATCGGCGTCTAAATAATGATTAATAATGCATCTTTTCAGACTGTTCAAGTTAAAACATTCAAAATACCTTCCTTGAATATAGTGACCCTCTCACCCACCTGTACACGCACGATGGTATTGAGCTAACCATACAGGGAGTATTACTCTCCATACAAGTACATTGGTGTTATTCTTGCCAACCACCCAGACACAAAAGTGGAATGACAAACGACTTTTAGAAGGTGATAATCATTACGTAAAAGTAATACTTACGTAGTATTTTGAATTTATATACGTATTCAAATTCAAATTAATTAAGTATTATTACATATAAGAACTTACGTTTGTATTCATAGTTTGTAAATTGATAAACACATGCATAATTCTAAACTATGGCATGAAATTTTAATCTATCAATTTCATAGGCCCAAGAGAAAACTTTTAAAAATTTTTGGATCCAAAATTATGGTTACCTGAGTTTGAACATAATCTACATATTGACCACAGAGCAAAGAAAAATAATGGAATTAGCAAATTTGGTTTTACATATTTATGTAAAATTAACATTTAATTTATAAAAATAGGACATGTTATAAAGTGACCTACGTTTAAGGAATAATTTTAAGTAATGAATGATAAAGTGTGATGATAGTTGATTACAAATAAGATGCTACTTGCAACACAATTCTCTGAATTAGTTTACATTTAAAAAGATCCATAATACAGCCCACCTTATTTATGGCAAGTAAAATTTATATCTATGACAATTAAATGGTATTATATGTTTAATTTAAAATACATTTTGAATAAGGAGAGTTAAAAAATAATAAAGTGGTAAACATTCGTTTAGAATGATCTATTAGCGTATCTGTGAAATCAGGAGAAGGTACTTTATTTATTTACTAATAAATATAAATCACGTACTCTTCAAGACCTTGAGGCGTACAACTCTCCGTCAAAAGCACTTATATAACACTCATTGAAAGAGCTACTATACCATTCCCTTTCATTCTCTGTGGCACATCTTAAGTGTAAATAACTCTTACTTGATATTCTGCGGAAATACGGGTCTTAGAAACCATCCAGAGTAGTCTTTTATATTAAGTTATGGTTTACAATAAACAGAGTTAATCCTTAAATTAACTGTAAAGAAAATTTTTAGGTTGAATAGGAAGTTAAACATAATATGACTAAAAATTCAACACAGATTTTTGCATGGTGATATTCGAAGAATTTCAAATGTAAGAACAAGTAACAATAAAAGGTAACTCTGCAGCTGGTAGAAATTAATAATTAAATATGTTTTATTTTAACTAACCAAGAGTTAGTTAGAAGCATCTCTTTTGGTTACCTTATTTTAGAAAAGGGGTTAGAAAGAATTCTTCCAATTCAGAAGATCATTTGTTTGATTCTCGGGACGTCCAATAAATATTTTTTTAGCTGAAGGGGTTTGGACCCTTGTATTATAACAACGCCTAGGTACTATGGGTTTTTCCTTCTTTTTTTAAAATTATTTGTGTAAGTTAATGGTGAAGAAAATCCCTCCATTATTACTGTATAAGTAATAAATATAAGTAAGAAAATGTTTACTCTACTATAATAATATTTGGCTCTCGTATTTTATATAAAATAAATAATAACGTGTCATGGAATGAACTTTAAACCTTGTAAATGAAAGTGACAAAATCATCTACTTTATTCTGCTCCAAGCGTCACTACCTTAGAGATAAGGCAGGAGGCTGGGCTATACAAACACTGTGCGTTTAACAGTTAATTATACTATGTAATTTAAACATACTCTTATGTACAATGAAGTGCTGCATGTCAGCTGTTTACTTCTGAATAATATGGTCTGATTTTATTGTGCATTAAGAATTTTCTGGTTCCAATTTATATTTATTGTGAAATATCAATGTTTATAAGAAATATGATTGCAGGAGACATGAATTGCAGAAAGGAAATAAAATTAAAAATTTCTACTGTAAAAGAAATATTTAATAAAAGTAGAATGTTGTGGACCACTAGATAAGGCACTGAGGAAATTATTTACGAAATGTTTTATTTTGAGCGGAAACATGGACTCTTAAGAAAGAAGATGAAACGATATTGAATGAAGAAAGAAATATGTGTATTTAGAGAAGGATAAAGAAAATAGGATTTGGAGATATAGTACGGATCAAAAAGTAATGAGAAGAATGGGCGAAGAGAGCAGAATATTTAAATTATGAGAAGAAGAAGAATAAATTAGTTAGGAGAAATTATGAAAGGAGAGAACAGCTTAAGCGAAAAAGTTAGAGGAAATAGAGGAAAGGAATGAGGAAGATGAATATATTGGACAATGTACATATAAAAAGGAAGATGAGACAAAAATACTTATTCAAAACAGAAACGTATGCGGAAGGATGCAGCAGGACATGTCTGAGATCAAAACAAACTTGATGATGATGATCTTTGTATAAAAAAGTACTTAAATAATTAAATATAACATTTTACGCTGCCTTACATAAATACATCACACTTATATTTTACAATTACATTTAGTTGTTCATATAATATACTGTGCTTATGACGTGGGTGATAACATTATATATTAATTGTTAAAGCCTCCTAAACTGATATATATATATATATATATATATATATATATATATATGTATATATATATATATATAAAATAATAAGGTTAACGTACCTTTGTCGTCTTCAGTTAAATAATCCTATTTATTCATTGCTAAAGCCACCTGAGCTAATATAAATGACAAATAATAAGGTTAACGTACCTTTGTCGTCTTCTGTTAAATAATACTATTTATTCATTGCTAAAGCCACCTGAGCTGATATATATGACAAATAATAAGGTTAACGTACCTTTGTCGTCTTCTGTTAAATAATACTATTTATTCATTGCTAAAGCCACCTGAGCTGATATATATGACAAATAATAAGGTTAACGTACCTTTGTCGTCTTCTGTTAAATAATACTATTTATTCATTGCTAAAGCCACCTGAGCTGATATAAATGACAAATAATAAGGTTAACATACCTTTGTCGTCTTCTGTTAAATAATACTATTTATTCATTGCTAAAGCCACCTGAGCTGATATGTATGACAAATAATAAGGTTAACGTACCTTTGTCGTCTTCTGTTAAATAATACTATTTATTCATTGCTAAAGCCACCTGAGCTGATATATATGACAAATAATAAGGTTAACGTACCTTTGTCATCTTCAGTTAAATAATCCTATTTATTCATTGCTAAAGCCACCTGAGCTGATATAAATGACAAATAATAAGGTTAACGTACCTTTGTCGTCTTCAGTTAAATAATCCTATTTATTTCAGTGCTAAAGCCACCTGAGCTGATATAAATGACAAATAATAAGGTTAACGTACCTTTGTCGTCTTCTGTTAAATAATACTATTTATTCATTGCTAAAGCCACCTGAGCTGATATATATGACAAATAATAAGGTTAACGTACCTTTGTCGTCTTCTGTTAAATAATACTATTTATTCATTGCTAAAGCCACCTGAGCTGATATATATGACAAATAATAAGGTTAACGTACCTTTGTCGTCTTCAGTTAAATAATACTATTTATTCATTGCTAAAGCCACCTGAGCTGATATATATGACAAATAATAAGGTTAACGTACCTTTGTCGTCTTCTGTTAAATAATACTATTTATTCATTGCTAAAGCCACCTGAGCTGATATAAATGACAAATAATAAGGTTAACGTACCTTTGTCGTCTTCTGTTAAATAATACTATTTATTCATTGCTAAAGCCACCTGAGCTGATATGTATGACAAATAATAAGGTTAACGTACCTTTGTCATCTTCAGTTAAATAATCCTATTTATTCATTGCTAAAGCCACCTGAGCTGATATAAATGACAAATAATAAGGTTAACGTACCTTTGTCGTCTTCTGTTAAATAATACTATTTATTCATTGCTAAAGCCACCTGAGCTGATATATATGACAAATAATAAGGTTAACGTACCTTTGTCGTCTTCAGTTAAATAATCCTATTTATTCATTGATAAAGCCTTCTGAGCTGATATAAATGACAAATAATAAGGTTAACGTACCTTTGTCGTCTTCAGTTAAATAATACTATTTATTCATTGCTAAAGCCTTCTGAGCTGATATATATGACAAATAAGAAGGTTAACGTACCTTTGTCATCTTCAGTTAAATAATCCTATTTATTCATTGCTAAAGCCACCTGAGCTGATATAAATGACAAATAATAAGGTTAACGTACATTTGTCGTCTTCAGTTAAATAATCCTATTTATTTCATTGCTAAAGCCACCTGAGCTGATATAAATGACAAATAATAAGGTTAACGTACCTTTGTCGTCTTCTGTTAAATAATACTATTTATTCATTGCTAAAGCCACCTAAGGTGATATATATGACACATAATAAGGTTAACGTACCTTTGTCGTCTTCTGTTAAATAATACTATTTATTCATTGCTAAAGCCACCTGAGCTGATATATATGACAAATAATAAGGTTAACGTACCTTTGTCGTCTTCAGTTAAATAATACTATTTATTCATTGCTAAAGCCACCTGAGCTGATATATATGACAAATAATAGGGTTAACGTACCTTTGTCGTCTTCTGTTAAATAATACTATTTATTCATTGCTAAAGCCACCTGAGCTGATATAAATGACAAATAATAAGGTTAACGTACCTTTGTCGTCTTCAGTTAAATAATCCTATTTATTTCATTGCTAAAGCTACCTGAGCTGATATAAATGACAAATAATAAGGTTAACGTACCTTTGTCGTCTTCTGTTAAATAATACTATTTATTCATTGCTAAAGCCACCTGAGCTGATATATATGACAAATAATAAGGTTAACGTACCTTTGTCGTCTTCTGTTAAATAATACTATTTATTCATTGCTAAAGCCACCTGAGCTGATATATATGACAAATAATAAGGCTAACGTACCTTTGTCGTCTTCAGTTAAATAATCCTATTTATTCATTGCTAAAGCCACCTGAGCTGATATAAATGACAAATAATAAGGTTAACGTACCTTTGTCGTCTTCTGTTAAATAATACTATTTATTCATTGCTAAAGCCACCTGAGCTGATATATATGACAAATAATAAGGTTAACGTACCTTTGTCATCTTCTGTTAAATAATACTATTTATTCATTGCTAAAGCCACCTGAGCTGATATATATGACAAATAATAAGGTTAACGTACCTTTGTCGTCTTCAGTTAAATAATACTATTTATTCATTGCTAAAGCCACCTGAGCTGATATACATGACAAATAATAAGGTTAACGTACCTTTGTCGTCTTCTGTTAAATAATACTATTTATTCATTGCTAAAGCCACCTGAGCTGATATAAATGACAAATAATAAGGTTAACGTACCTTTGTCGTCTTCAGTTAAATAATACTATTTATTCATTGCTAAAGCCACATGAGCTGATATATATGACAAATAATAAGGTTAACGTACCTTTGTCGTCTTCTGTTAAATAATCCTATTTATTCATTGATAAAGCCTTCTGAGCTGATATAAATGACAAATAATAAGGTTAACGTACCTTTGTCGTCTTCAGTTAAATAATACTATTTATTCATTGCTAAAGCCACCTGAGCTGATATAAATGACAAATAATAAGGTTAACGTACCTTTGTCGTCTTCTGTTAAATAATACTATTTATTCATTGCTAAAGTCTTCTGAGCTGATATAAATGACAAATAATAAGGTTATCGTACCTTTGTCGTCTTCTGTTAAATAATACTATTTATTCATTGCTAAAGCCACCTGAGCTGATATATATGACAAATAATAAGGTTAACGTACCTTTGTCGTCTTCAGTTAAATAATCCTATTTATTCATTGCTAAAGCCACCTGAGCTGATATAAATGACAAATAATAAGGTTAACGTACCTTTGTCGTCTTCTGTTAAATAATACTATTTATTCATAGCTAAAGCCACCTGAGCTGATATATATGACAGATAATAAGGTTAACGTACCTTTGTCTTCTTCAGTTAAATAATCCTATTTATTCATTGATAAAGCCTTCTGAGCTGATATAAATGACAAATAATAAGGTTAACGTACCTTTGTCGTCTTCAGTTAAATAATACTATTTATTCATTGCTAAAGCCTTCTGAGCTGATATATATGACAAATAATACGGTTAACGTACCTTTGTCGTCTTCAGTTAATTAATCCTATTTATTCATTGATAAAGCCTTCTGAGCTGATATATATGACAGATAATAAGGTTAACGTACCTTTGTCGTCTTCAGTTAAAAAATCCTATTTATTCATTGCTAAAGCCACCTGAGCTGATATAAATGACAAATAATACGGTTAACGTACCTTTGTCGTCTTCAGTTAATTAATCCTATTTATTTATTGATAAAGCCTTCTGAGCTGATATACATGACAAATAATAAGGTTAACGTTCCTTTGTCGTCTTCAGTTCAATAAACCTATTTATCCATTGCTAAAGCCACCTGAGCTGATATATATGACAAATAATAAGGTTAACGTACCTTTGTCGTCTTCAGTTAAATAATCCTATTTATTCATTGCTAAAGCCACCTGAGCTGATATAAATAACAAATAATAAGGTTAACGTACATTTGTCGTCTTCAGTTAAATAATACTATTTATTCATTGATAAAACCTCCTGAGCTGATATATATGACAAATAATAAGGTTAACGTACCTTTGTCGTCTACAGTTAAATAATCCTATTTATTCATTGATAAAGCCTTCTGAGCTGATATAAATGACAAATAATAAGGTTAACGTACCTTTGTCGTTTTCAGTTAAATAATACTTTTTATTCATTGCTAAAGCCACCTGAGGTGATATATATGACACATAATAAGGTTAACGTACCTTTGTCGTCTTCAGTTAAATAATCCTATTTATTCATTGATAAAGCCTTCTGAGCTGATATAAATAAAAACTAATACGGTTAACGTTCCTCTGTCGTATTCTGCTACAAAATGCTATTTATTCATTGCTAAAGCCTCCTGAGCTGATGTATATGACAAATAATAAGGTTAACGTACCTTTGTCGTCTTCTGCTACAAAATGCTATTTATTTATTGCTAAAGCCTCCTGAGCTGATGTATATGACAAATAATAAAGTTAACGTACCTTTGTCTTCTTCTGCTACAAAATGCTATTTATTCATTGCTAAAGCCTCCTGAGCTGATGTATATGACAAATAATAAAGTTAACGTACCTTTGTCTTCTTCTGCTACAAAATGCTATTTATTCATTGCTAAAGCCTCCTGAGCTGATGTATATGACAAATAGTAAGGTTAACGTTCCTCTGTCGTCTTCTGCTACAAAATGCTATTTATTCATTGCTAAAGCCTTCTGAGCTGATATATATGACAACAAATAAGGTTAATGTACCTTTGTCGTCTTCTGCTACAAAAAGCTATTTATTCATTGCTAAAGCCACCTGAGCTGATATATATGAAAACTAATAAGGTTAACGTTCCTCTGTCGTCTTCTGTTAAATAATCCTATTTATTCATTGCTAAAGCCACCTGAGCTAATTATATATGAAAACTAATAAGGTTAACGTTCCTCTGTCGTCTTCTGCTACAAAATGCTATTTATTCATTGCTAAAGCCTTCTGAGCTGATATATATGACAAATAATAAGGTTAATGTACCTTTGTCGTCTTCTGCTACAAAATGCTATTTATTCATTGCTAAAGCCACCTGAGCTGATATATATGAAAACTAATCAGGTTAACGTTCCTCTGTCGTCTTCTGCTACAAAATGCTATTTATTTATTGCTAAAGCCACCTGAGCTGATATATATGAAAACTAATAAGGTTAACGTTCCTCTGTCGTCTTCTGCTACAAAATGCTATTTATTCATTGCTAAAGCCACCTGAGCTGATATATATGACAAATAATAAGGTTAACGTACCTTTGTCGTCTTCAGTTAATTAATCCTATTTATTTATTGATAAAGCCACCTGAGCTGATATAAATAACAAATAATAAGGTTAACGTACATTTGTCGTCTTCAGTTAAATAATACTATTTATTCATTGATAAAACCTCCTGAGCTGATATATATGACAAATAAATAATACGGTTAACGTACCTTTGTCATTTTCAGTTAAATAATCCTATTTATTCATTGATAAAGCCTTCTGAGCTGATGTAAATGACAAATAATAAGGTTAACGTACCTTTGTCGTCTTCAGTTAAATAATACTTTTTATTCATTGCTAAAGCCACCTGAGCTGATATATATGACAAATAATAAGGTTAACGTACCTTTGTCGTCTTCAGTTAAATAATCCTATTTATTCATTGATAAAGCCTTCTGAGCTGATATAAATGACAAATAATAAGGTTAACGTACCTTTGTCGTCTTCAGTTAAATAATCCTATTTATTCATTGCTAAAGCCACCTGAGCTGATATATATGACAAATAATAAGGTTAACGTACCTTTGTCGTCTTCAGTTAAATAATCCTATTTATTCATTGCTAAAGCCACCTGAGCTGATGTATATGACAAATAATAAAGTTAACGTACCTTTGTCTTCTTCTGCTACAAAATGCTATTTATTTATTGTTAAAGCCTCCTGAGCTGATGTATATGACAAATAATAAAGTTAACGTACCTTTGTCGTCTTCAGTTAAATAATCCTATTTTTTCATTGCTAAAGCCACCTGAGCTGATATATATGACAAATAATAAGGTTAACGTACCTTTGTCGTCTTCAGTTAAATAATCCTATTTATTCATTGCTAAAGCCACCTGAGCTGATTATATATGAAAACTAATAAGGTTAACGTTCCTCTGTCGTCTTCAGCTACAAAATGCTATTTATTCATTGCGAAAGCCACCTGAGCTGATGTATATGACAAATAATAAGGTTAACGTACCTTTGTTGTCTTCTGCTACAAAATGCTATTTATTTATTGCTAAAGCCTCCTGAGTTGATGTATATGACAAATAATAAAGTTAACATACCTTTGTCGTCTTCAGTTAAATAATCCTATTTTTTCATTGCTAAAGCCACCTGAGCTGATATATATGACAAATAATAAGGTTAACGTACCTTTGTCGTCTTCAGTTAAATAATCCTATTTATTCATTGCTAAAGCCACCTGAGCTGATTATATATGAAAACTAATAAGGTTAACGTTCCTCTGTCGTCTTCAGCTACAAAATGCTATTTATTCATTGCTAAAGCCTCCTGAGCTGATGTATATGACAAATAATAAGGTTAACGTACCTTTGTCGTCTTCTGCTACAAAATGCTATTTATTTATTGCTAAGGCCTCCTGAGCTGATGTATATGACAAATAATAAAGTTAACGTACCTTTGTCTTTTTCTGCTACAAAATGCTATTTATTCATTGCTAAAGCCTCCTGAGCTGATGTATATGACAAATAATAAAGTTAACGTACCTTTGTCTTCTTCTGCTACAAAATGCTATTTATTCATTGCTAAAGCCTCCTGAGGTGATGTATATGACAAATAGTAAGGTTAACGTTCCTCTGTCGTCTTCTGCTACAAAATGCTATTTATTCATTGCTAAAGCCTCCTGAGCTGATGTATATGACAAATAATAAAGTTAACGTACCTTTGTCTTCTTCTGCTACAAAATGCTATTTATTCACTGCTAAAGCCTCCTGAGCTGATGTATATGACAAATAGTAAGGTTAACGTTCCTCTGTCGTCTTCTGCTACAAAATGCTATTTATTCATTGCTAAAGCCTCCTGAGCTGATGTATATGACAAATAGTAAGGTTAACGTTCCTCTGTCGTCTTCTGCTACAAAATGCTATTTATTCATTGCTAAAGCCTCCTGAGTTGATGTATATGACAAATAGTAAGGTTAACGTTTATCTGTCGTCTTCTGCTACAAAATGCTATTTATTCATTGCTAAAGCCTCCTGAGCTGATATATATGAAAACTAATAAGGTTAACGTTCCTCTGTCGTCTTCTGCTACAAAATGCTATTTATTCATTGCTAAAGCCACCTGAGCTGATATATATGAAAACTAATAAGGTTAACGTTCCTCTGTCGTCTTCGGCTACAAAATGCTATTTATTCATTGCTAAAGCCTTCTGAGCTGATATATATGACAAATAATAAGGTTAATGTACCTTTGTCGTCTTCTGCTACAAAATGCTATTTATTTATTGCTAAAGCCACCTGAGCTGATATATATGAAAACTAATAAGGTTAACGTTCCTCTGTCGTCTTCAGTTAAATAATCCTATTTATTCATTGCTAAAGCCACCTGAGCTGATTATATATGAAAACTAATAAGGTTAACGTTCCTCTGTCGTCTTCTGCTACAAAATGCTATTTATTCATTGCTAAAGCCTTCTGAGCTGATATATATGACAAATAATAAGGTTAATGTACCTTTGTCGTCTTCTGCTACAAAATGCTATTTATTCATTGCTAAAGCCACCTGAGCTGATATATATGAAAACTAATAAGGTTAACGTTCCTCTGTCGTCTTCTGCTACAAAATGCTATTTATTCATTGCTAAAGCCACTTGAGCTGATATATATGAAAACTAATAAGGTTAACGTTCCTCTGTCGTCTTCTGCTACAAAATGCTATTTATTCATTGCTAAAGCCACCTGAGCTGATATATATGAAAACTAATAAGGTTAACGTTCCTCTGTCGTCTTCTGCTACAAAATGCTATTTATTCATTGCTTAAGCCTCCTGAGCTGATATGTATGACAAATAATAAGGTTAATGTACCTTTGTCGTCTTCAGATAAACAATATTATTTATTCATTGTTAAAACTTCTTGAGCTTATATGTATGACAAATAATACGGTTAACGTACCTTTGTCGTCTTCAGCTAAATAATCCTATTTATTCATTGTTAAAGCCTCCTGAGCTGATATATGGGTGTCTTAAAAGTCACACCCCCCCCTATTAACTTTCTAATGAATACAGATAAAGTGATTTACTTCTGGGAATGTTTATATGACCAACTCAGGAGTTTTTACGTATGCAAATTTTTACACCCCTTCTCAAAAGGGGGTAGTTTGGGGGTAAGTCAATATTTTTAAATAAAAACCCCTATCAAATGACACATCATTGTAAAGGTAATATTAAAAGAAAAAGAATAGCGGAAACTAGAGGTCTCTAACATTAGTCTATCAAATTTGGTGGCAGTTTAAAGTTGAAATTATTTCATAAAACCCCCTAAGTAATTTTAGAACGGGAAAAATGGTCAAAATGCTGAACTCCCACCTCAATTTCACTCAGATGAGATGCTCGAAATGGCTGCCATGAACTTCTTGACAGTAAAAAAGCCTGGATTGAAAACCACGTCTCACATTTTGTAAGATTTCAGGCGTGATAAGGTGGCAGGCCTCTTCGATTCTTGTCCTTAATTCATCGAGGTTTGCGGGCTTTGTGTCGTAAACTTTACTTTTGAGGAAACCCCAAAAGAAAAAATCCAGAGGTGAAAGGTCAGGTGAACGTGCCGGCCACTCTACCAAAGTGCCACATCGACCTATCCATCTATCGGGAAACGTTTGGTCTAGGAATGTCCGGACAAGCATATTGTAATGTGGAGGAGCACCATCTTGCTGAAATACAGGCTCATAAGTACCTTGTACTACCTCATTTATTGCTGGGACAATGCCGTTCCGTAACATGTCCAAGTATTTAACGCCAGTTAAATTACCATCAATAAAGAATGCCCCAATTACAGAGTTTCCCAAAATTCCAGCCCATACATTTAATTTTTGTGGCTGTTGCGTATGGGCTTCAACCATCCAGTGGAGGTTACTGTTTGCCCAATAACGGCAGTTGTGCCGATTGACTGTCCCATGCAAAGAGAATGATGCTTCATCACTAAAACATATCTGTGATATTAAATTATTATTCTCTTCAATCTTCTGCAACATTTGCTCACAAAACTGAAGTCTTCGGTCAGGGTCGTCTTCATTTAATTATTGATTTAACTGTACTTTGTACGGGTGGAACTTGTGACGCTTTAACACTTTGTGAACAGTATCTTTTAAAATTCCAACATCAAGGGCAGTGGACCGCAGAGATTCATGTGGGTTTGCAGCATAATTTGCTAAAACTTGAATTTGGATCTCTTCTGTCGCAATGGCAGGGCGCCCTGATCGTGGTGCATCTTTGACACAAATGTTTGTTGAGAATTTATTTACTAAACGTCTAATGTATGCCCTGTCTACTGGTCTATCCGGATAGGCAGCATTAAATAAACGAACTGCTTCATGAACATTTCTCCTAGCTTCCCCATAGAACAATATCATCTCTACTTTATCTTCATTTGACCGAGCCATTTTTATTAAATACGAATAAAAAGAAATGTAACACAATAACTGAACTGAAAGTGTTACACGTACTAACTAGTAACCTAATAAGAGATAAGGAAGGAGCCACTGGTATTCCCAGGTTGCCCTACTGGACTTTGGTCAGACAAACCAAAACCAAATAAATGCTATGTTATTTGTGGTTTTTGGTGTTTGTTGATTCTTGTAATAACTTGTTTTACGATTAGGTGTCATCAGTTTTCAAAAATAACTGGTGGGTGAATGTTTTGTCTGCCTTACAACAATTTTAAATGTAACATAAGCTGCGGGGGTTTTATGAAATAATTCCAACTTTAAACTGCCACCAAATTTGATAGACTAATGTTAGAGACCTCTAATTTCCGCCATTCTTCTTCTTTTAATATTACCTTTAAAATGATGTGTCATTTGATAGGGGTTTTTATTTAAAAATTTTGACTTACCCCCAAACTACCCCCTTTTGAGAGGGGGTGTAAAAAATTTGCATACATAAAAAAACTCCTTAGTTGGGGTCATATAAACATTCCCAGAAGTAAATCACTTTATCTGTATTCATAAGAAAGTTAATAGGGGGGGGGTGGGACTTTTAAGACTCCCTATGACAAATAATAAGGTTAACGTACCTTTGTCATCTTCGTATACATTTTTGTATACATATTTTTAATGTTATTGGTTTAAGTGTTTGACAACGTACAGTGGATGTGACCATGGATTTCTCCAATCAAAAAGTTGGTAATCCAATAAATAAGATTTGGGGCTGAAGGCGACAAAGTAACTTTAACCTTATTATTTGTATCATTATATAATTGAAATAATATTGACTGTCTGTAGGGTTGGGTTACTACTATCAGACATCAGCGGACTTTTACGACTTCTCCAACCACTCAACCCTGGTGACCAAATTTCAAAGTGAACTAAATAGTTGGCTGTACTCAAAGACCGAAGAAACCTCTCAAATGCTTTATTACCTAAATCTTTTTATATTATTCCGAGGTAAAGTTACCCATTTTCATTCTTATATTACATAATATATCAAACGATTACCATGATTGGCTTAATATTTATGTTTAGTCATTAACGTTCAATGGAATAATACATTTTACATACCAAATAGATATTTTAATTCATTAAACATATTATTACAATTAATTACAATATGCTTAATAGATTAGATGGAATTGTTAATATGTAATTCGAATCTATATTTATATTGGCATATCAAAACCCGATAAAACACACAAAACAACAACGTAATGACCTATATCTGGTGGCCTAAATCTGACATAACTAAATATTATGATTTATATTGAGATAGTACTATCTAATAGTAAATAGTACTATTGTTACATTTCATTTTGAAATACGTACTTTATTTTTTTACGATTACATTTAATTACATAAATAAATCATTATTTTACATTATTAGTCTATCAAACATCGATAGACAGCTTGCTACACTTTTTATGAATAATACTTATATATGGTTTTCTTACATTGTGTTTGTGTAAAATTTGCTATATTAAAATAACTTGATAGCTCAAACCTGTAATGTAGGGAAATGTTTATAACTATATAGAAACAAATTCATCAGAATTAATTATAGGCCTTAAATATTTACATATAAAAAAATTTCAGTTATAAATAGTCAGTAATGAATGGTTGCAGGATTATTTATAATCGGTACAATAAGAGCCATTATTTTACTGGGAGGAAAGGACTTTTAAAATTTCTTTTAATTTAGTAAAAATACACATTTTTAATACCATGATGTTATAACTCAAATAACCTTGTCCTGATGAAAACATTGACTGGACCAATCAAATGTAGTAGCTGGAAACATGTGTAGTTTGGGTAGTACCAATCTAGTAAGACCATTTCATATAATGTAATTGTTTAATAGTTTTTTTGTACCATATAACTTTCTGATAGTTACTCTTACAATTCGTTAAAATCCTTAATATCTTTTGCATATTCATGCTTATGTTTTTATTGAAATAGGTTTATTAGTTTTTATATCATCTTATAGTATTAAAAATATTATTACTGAACAATGCTAAAACCAAACTATGATAATTATGTTTATTGAGAAGTTTGAATTACATTTTATTTTAGTTCATCATGTTTTTACCCACGTCAGTAAAACATCTCTATAAACTTATAGTTCATAAAACATCTTATAAAACTTATAGTTCATTAACTGTGATAATAATTTTTAACAACTGATAAATAGAAAGATTAACTATTTGTAAAGGGTTATGGGAACATTGTGTATTTTACATTTTAAAGCGTCAAAACTTTCAGTTTTAAACGCCTTTTATATATTTTTTAAATATATTTCATGCTTACTGTTTACTTTAATTTAATACCTTATTTATTATGCTACAATTAAATTTAAGTACACCAATCAATCAACTATTTTAAGTTAATATCTATCAAACACCAATAGAAAGCGTATAATACCTATTATAATTAATACTATCACCTATACCTTTCTAATATTGCATTTGTTTGAACATGTTTATACTGTATTAACAATTTTATTTATTTTAAAGATAAAATGATATATATAAATTATAATTGCACCTTTCCCTAATATAACTATGGAAAAACATCAAAAATTAGTTATAATTGAGAAATATTGACCATATTTTTCATAATGATATAATGAAGCCACTATAAACAATTTCTTCGAAATGCCACAAATTTTCAACAACAAACTCTGTTTATTTCCATTCCTGTGTATCTTACGATATAGAAATAGGGCACGTGGTTCACACAATTGAGATAGCGCTCGCGGTTCACACAATAGAGATAGGGCACGCGGTGTACACAATAAAGATAGGGCTCGCGGTTCACACAATAGAGATAGGGCTCGCGGTTCACACAATAGAGATAGGGCACGCGGTTCACACAATAGAGACAGGGCACGCTGTTCACACAATAGAGATAGGGTACGTGGTTCACACAATAGAGATAGGGTACGCGGTTCACACAGTAGAGATAGGGCATGCGGTTCATACAACTGGACTCGTAAATTTAACAACTGTTAAGTGTTTAGACGTATGTTTGTGAGATGGGATAAATGATTTTGGAATGCGTGTATTACATTCCTTGCGTGGGAAAATGGTAATTGTAACTGGCTTTGTTACATGCACATCAGAACATGGTCGTTGTTGAAACATGAGAGATTTTTACTATGCTTTGCTGGACTTTAACCCAGTCACCCATATAAATAGACTTATATTTTGGGGAGTAGTAGAAACTAGCCCCCCCCCACTACCCACCACACCTCATACATAGTTAAAAAGAGCTGTATCGATAATATTTATAATCATCACTCAACCTGCTTACGATGAGGTTGATCAAATCATTTTGCAAAAAGTTAAAGAAAATACTAGGTCAAGTGTAAGTATGTGAAATTGTGAGTGTAAATCAAACTGCATTATGTGATTCGATTACAAGTATTGCCAATACCCATTTCACATATTAAAGTGTAAGCAAAACTTTAGTATGTAAAATAATTAAATATTTGACAGATAATCCTATGAATAACTTTCTATTTACTAAAAAAGTAAAAAAGTTTAGTAAGTTTTTTTCATTACTAAAAATGGCTTTCTATTTAGAATCTAACAAATTCCATCAAGAATATACAGCACAAGAAGAAATTTACTTTTTTTTAATTCGCCCTATCATACCAGTTTGTATATAACTAACAAGCTACTGGACAACAGCCAAACAAACAAGAATCAAATTAAAACTGAAAGTAACAAAAATTAAATAATATAGAATTCGAAATTTGAATACACCCATTAAAATGTCAATAAATTGGAATTTACAGTGTTCAGTATTGAATGAAATCAGTTTGTAAAATAAATACAATAACGGACTTAAACATTTAAAAACTAACAATAAAAGTCTAAAGCGATTGTTTCATTACATTATAAACTGTAAATATAAAAATATAATGGATCAATAAAATCATGTAACGCGTCCATGTTAATAAATGTAAATGTTTCTGGTGATACTAGGTTATTAATAGATAGGAAAATAACCGGTTAACGGATTGGTTCACCTAACTTCATTCGTTAATTTAATCTGTCAAGAGCCAATTATTTTTTTCTAAAAATGATTATAATGAGAATTAACTACAAATTTCGGAGGCTCACTTTTATCTATTTTACGTTGGAACTTGATAGAATGAGTCAACTACTTCCCCATGCTTGAAGTATATGATTCATAATTCCTTTATTAGCTAACAATATTTGTATATATATTAAGAATGTTTTTACATAGAATTGTGATCATGAGGAACATAGAGATAGTATCATTAAGTATGTTCAGAGGGCCAGAACTACGTCTGAGACAGAGGGAACAAATATGTGTTAGTGTTGGAAGTTGTAGCACACAATATGTTGCCAAATGCCACCCCAGGGACAAGAACGTTGGGGCGGAAACTCCAGAACTACTTTTTGTTTTTCCAGGGGTTTGTTTGTCCATAACTACTCACTTATATATTCACTTGACCTGTTAAGTGTTCTTAATGATTTGCTTTTATTTTATCTTATATTTGTGAGTATTTGTTTAAGAATATTTGGATCACAAGAAATCGCTAAGTGCATTTTAATAAACATTTTAAATTCGTTTACCACATCATCAGTTTGTTAGGTAAATTTTTTCGTACATTCTTTGGATTTTTAGGTATTCTCACATAAAATTAGAACAATGATTGGTTTTAACAATATTTAAAAGCCCACGTAGGATGAGTTTGACATTAAATATGCTCTCTCCAATGTATATATATATATATATATATATATATATATATATATATATATATATATATATATATTTATATATATTTATTTTGTAACTGTAAAGTGTAGTATCTCAAACATTGTTCACAACTACGCTATGAAATGAATATGATTGTTGCTTAAAAAGGTAAATACACAGAGAAAAAGATATATAGGTACATAGAGTGATAGTAAAAGTTCAAACCCTCGAAATATTTAAGGATTTTTAACAGGATTACTGTTTCAAGATAGCACCATAATTTAAATTTCGTACTTTAAATGAATAAACCATTTTATCCCAAAGTTACTTCGATTACCTCCATCGTGCCTTGTATCAGCACATTTTAAACAAACGTATGACAATTGGAAAAACCTAGTGAACTATAATGACCGCTGTATCGCATATTACGAAATCGGAAGGGGAGCATCACTTATCGCAAAATTTAGAAATTTAATGACATTTTTACTTTTTCATTATATTTTGTGAAACAAATTACTTAACAATCAACTAATTATTTATTAATCGTGAAGAAATGTTACAACTGAAGCCTCATTTTTGTTTCATTGTGCTTTTAGTTAAAACTTTACTGGCTAGTTCACATGGGCCTCTCTGTAACTTTTAGTTAAAACTTTACTCGACATGGGCCTCTCTGTAAATTTAGTCGATAGTTCACATGGGCCTCTCTGTAACTTTACTCGATAGTTCACATGGGCCTCTCTGTAACTTTACTCGATAGTTAACATGGGCCTCTCTGTAACTTTATTAAATTTTTAAAGTACTAAACATTATCTCAGTTTGCCATTTTAAATTGCACTCCACAGACCTTAATCCATGGAGACACTACATTGGCGTATAATATTATTCTAAGATGAACAATTTCACCACCGACTTATGTTGCCTGTAACTTCGTGAGGATATTATTGCATACTAATTAAATAAAAAAACATTATGCATATAATAATCTATATTTTCAAAACTTAAATATTACATGAAACTCAAAAGTATGAATTGGGGTCCTAATCACGCCAGCTCTCAAAGATCTTAGAATGTCGAGTTCTTCCATCAAAAGCACTTAATAATTCTCATTGGTAGAGCTACTTTACCATTCCCTTTCATCGCCAATACCACATTTAAGATGTAAGTATTTCTTCATTTGGTATTCTGAAGAAATACTTATTTCTAAAATCGTCTTGAACATTTTTTACGTAACTGATAGTAAATATAATTTTGATGATTAATTATAAAGTAGTGGTGATATTTACTGAATTTTGATAAATACAACAACCAAAAGCAAAAAGTACTATCTTTAGGTTTTGCTGAAACTAAATCGTTTCCAATTATAACTTAAGACGTAATAAAATAACATTTCAATTATAATTAACTGCGCTAAATTAAATGATGGTTGAAAAAATATGAATAAAAATTTAAATTATAATACAAATTTAAAACAAACAACTCGCATTATAATGTGAAATTAAAGGTGAATTAGTATCAAGTAATGAGGAAGAGTAATAAATGCAGTTGTTGGATTTATTGTATATGGAAAAGTAATAAATGCCATTGTACTTGTATGGGTGGGCGGATGGGTCAGTACCACTGTACTAGAATGTGTAGTCTATGTGCGAATGTTTGTGCGTGCGCGCGCGCGTGTGCGTGTGCACGCGTATGTATACACGTGATACTTCATATTTCTACGAAATATCAGCTAGGGGATTGAGGTCGGGGAGGGGGAAGGCCGCGGCCTTGATTGGAATGCGGAAAGCCCGTCACTAGGTTATCACATCGATAATTATCGGTCGTTTAAATG
The DNA here is from genome assembly GCA_035578905.1 of Stictocephala bisonia. Classification (NCBI taxonomy): domain Eukaryota; kingdom Metazoa; phylum Arthropoda; class Insecta; order Hemiptera; family Membracidae; genus Stictocephala; species Stictocephala bisonia. Next base: position 115,645 of record JAQJVL010002029.1, read on the forward strand.
GCTTAAAGGGATTTAAATGTCCGCGCCCGTTATTACATATTACGGTAGTTGTTAAATCATTTCTTGGTTTCCATATTACGTTTTGGTAGGAGTACAAAACAAGAGAACGTCAGACTTAAATACAATATAAATTTAGTGTAATTTAAGTACAAAACATTATATTGATGGATATCGTAAAACCCCTCTCGCACTCAGGGTTCACAAGGTTGTACACTAGTGCTCAATATTGCTACTGTTATACCAATACTTGTCACTGTTGGGTATTTAATGACTTTGTCTCATAACATTTGAGATCTATGTCTCAACATTTGACTTATGAAATATAATTGGCCCACAAATATTCACAATTATCTTTTTAATTACTAAAAATATATTGTTAAATGTATCTTGGATTTAGATTTAACCTAGCTATTCATAAGTTCATTACGTTCCTTGCATTTCTTAAAAAAATATAAAATTATTCCCACACATTAATATAATCACACTTTTTTAACAAACCATGAGAATACAAACATTTTCATCACTTGCATATAAACTGAGGTTACAATACATTGTATTTTTGAATTTTAGGAATTCCATTTATTGTGGGTGTCTTGGGATAATTCAACAGCACCAAAACAACAATTATCTGAAATGACTCCAGAACATTATTTAAAAAGTTCGTTGATCAAGTATGGAATGTAGTAATATAATAACCATTCATATCTTGGAACGTATTTTTACTCACGAAATCTTCAGTTTTAGATACACCCTAATTTTCTTATTTCAGAATTTTGACTTCATTATTGCTACCGGTTTTAGCTGTAACTAGTTCTTCATCTAACAAATTTATGTTTTGCACGTAAACGCAATTTATAACCTGTTTCAACCTGTTGTGTCATGTTTTGTCCGATGTATAAAGAATGTGTTATCTGACTCATGGTTGATGGCCTGCGAACAGCGTATGCCCGACAGACTTTTTCCCCCACCATGCACTGTCATATGTTCTTAGTACAGTCACTGCTTCAAGTAAGGATCTGTCATAACAACAATGATTCCACTTGCCACAGTGTTTACATTGGATCTATTATTGTGTTGTTAATCAATTAAGTTATAATTGAAGTATTTGTAATGGTTTAAATTATAGAATAATTGCCAGTTTCACCAACACAATTAAATTTGTTCAAAACATAGTTAAAATATTTTACCATAATTGATTGATAATGTTTTGTACGGAACTGTACATTGCAGCTCACAGCCGCTGGAGGGGAAAGGTAGTGGGAGAAGTAAACATTCTCTCCCCTCTACTAGCCATTTAGTTTGAGTTTATGAATACTAGTTTTATTTAATGGGCAATATTGTAATGTCTTAGATAATATGTAAAATTTCCCTAATTTTGTCACAGTGTTTTAGAAAAAAATATCAAAAATAAATTTTCTAGATATAATTAAGATCTGTGATGATAAAAACGTTGCACTCGAGAATTCAGATAACCATTTATCTTTACAGTGTTGCAGATGAAGCAGAAATATACATAATTAAATCAAAATCAGGATACTATTTTTGACACGATCAATTTTATTTAAAGCAAAGTTTAAAATTAAGTTAATTTTATTTGAGTGTTGAAATAAGAGTATTAATAATAATTAAATAAATACATTATAGTGGTTTCTTCATTGGGATCCACGTACATAATTCAAGCATTTATCATTTGGTTTATTTGTTATAATAAAATTTTTAGTTAGTGAACATGTCGGTTTTTGGCCTGTTAGTGAATTAGCTACTTTAAATACAAATTTTAGAAAAACGCAAGATTTACATAATCCGATTAAATATTCAGATATATTGAGACAATAAAGTGTTAACAAGTTAAAATTTACAAATTCAGATACATTTCATGTTGTTAAATATTAAATTAAATTGTTTTAGTTCTCTTTATAATTAATATCAGTAACATTACAAATAAAAAAGTATAGTCAATAGAATTTATTATAAGAAAGGATCATTAATTGTAATGGACAAGACAGTGATATTTTCACAGATATGTGAATATATATTGTTATTTGTTAAGTGCATGAAAGGAACAGTTAAGTAAAATAGCAGGAGTCTTGTTTTGTAGGTAACTAAAATGTATACGTACTATTTCAAAGTGTAGTTCATATTATAGTGAGCAAGCACAATTTAAATAGCGGGCATTTCATTATTATATTTAAACATTTCAAATTATCTATGGGGGCACCATTCTCTTATTGATTTCAAAATAGGTACAATAAATTCCTTTTTTATCCTCAAAACTTTAATCTGGCAAATATATCAATTAATAAAATATTTACTGACATTTTTATTTTACTCATTTTAAAGACTATTTAAATGACACATTTTTAAAATTGTATATTTTATAATTAATATTCATGGTTTTACTAAGATTCTATTGCTACATAAATTAAATTTGAACAAATTAACTTTGTAAGCTAATTGTATCTGTTAGCCGTAATCTGTTACTTTCGCCAGACCAAAAATGAATCACGCGTTTTATCCTGAAAAAATAACACTGTTAGTTTTAGTTTCCGATTAGATATGTTTCACAAGCTAGGGACAATTAATACAAGTTAATGGATTAACCCTGTGGCAGTCACGCTGTTTACTGAAACACCATTTATTTAATGCTTTAATTACATTAACCTTATTTCATGCTTTAATTACATTAACCTTATTTCATGCTTTAAAAAAATAATATTAAATACGTTGTAATTATACACAGTACTAATTTAAATAATAATTGCTAAAATATTATTAAATATCTTTATTACCATACAAAGCGATATAATTAAGTAATAATTACTGGATAAATAAATATACTTAGTATTATTGATGTATTGATGTAGTATATGTTAAAAAGGCCTCTGTTTGGCCTCTGTCTGGCCTCTGTCTGGCCTGATTAATTTATTTTGCATTGATTATTAATTATTATTGATTATAGATTAGGTTTTAGAGATTAGATATATTATAGATTATAGATTAGGTTTTATAGATTAGATTTAGGTGTATTAATTTTTAATTTAGATTTACAATAATCCGTTTGCTCCGTAATTGATGATGAAAACAATTAATAATGCGAGAGACGATGCGGGAAGGACAGGGAGAATGAATTAATGACCCTATGGGGGTCATCATATCAAGTAGGTATTATTGCAGCTTGAACCATTTAATGTATTAACGCACTGGTAGTATCTTGACTGCAAACAACCTAGGCCTGTGGTAAAACGTATAACGCAATGAAACACTGAATAAAATCTTGACTACGAACAACCTAGGCCTGTTATAAAACGTATAACGCATTGAAACACTGAGTAGTATCTTGACTACGAACAACCTAGGCCTGTGGTAAAACGTATAACGCATTGAAACACTGAGTAGTATCTTGACTATGAACAACCTAGGCTTGTGGTAACACGTTTAACGTATTGAAACACTAAATAGTATCTTGACTGCAAACAACCTAGGCCTGTAGTATAACGTATAACAAATTGAAACAATGAGTAGTATCTTGACTGCAAACAACCTAGGCCTGTGGTAAAACGTATAACGCAATGAAACACTGAGTAGTCTCTTGACTACGAACAACCTAGGCCTGTGGTAAAACGTATAACGCATTGAAACACTGAGTAGTATCTTGACTACGAACAACCTAGGCTTGTGGTAACACGTTTAACGTATTGAAACACTAAGTAGTATCTTGACTGCGAACAACCTAGGCTTGTGGTAACACGTTTAACGTATTGAAACACTGAGTAGTATCTTGACTACGAACAACCTAGGCATGTGGTAAAACGTATAACGCATTGAAACACTGAGTAGTATCTTGACTGCAAACAACCTAGGCCTGCGGTAAAACGTATAACGCATTGAAACACTAAGTAGTATCTTGACTGCGAACAACCTAGGCTTGTGGTAAAACGTATAACGCATTGAAACACTGAGTAGTATCTTGATTGCAAACAACCTAGGCCTGCGGTAAAACGTATAACGCATTGAAACACTGAGTAGTATCTTGACTGCGAACAACCTAGGCTTGTGGTAAAACGTATAACGCATTGAAACACTGAGTAGTATCTTGACTGCAAACAACCTAGGCCTGCGGTAAAACGTATAACGCATTGAAACACTAAGTAGTATCTTGACTGCGAACAACCTAGGCTTGTGGTAAAACGTATAACGCATTGAAACACTAAGTAGTATCTTGACTGCGAACAACCTAGGCTTGTGGTAAAACGTATAACGCATTGAAACACTGAGTAGTATCTTGACTGCAAACAACCTAGGCCTGCGGTAAAACGTATAACGCATTGAAACACTAAGTAGTATCTTGACTGCGAACAACCTAGGCTTGTGGTAACACGTATAACGCATTGAAACACTGAGTAGTATCTTGACTGCAAACAACCTAGGCCTGCGGTAAAACGTATAACGCATTGAAACACTGAGTAGTATCTTGACTGCGAACAACCTAGGCTTGTGGTAAAACGTATAACGCATTGAAACACTGAGTAGTATCTTGACTGCAAACAACCTAGGCTTGTGGTAACACGTTTAACGTATTGAAACACTGAGTAGTATCTTGACTACAAACAACCTAGGCCTGTGGTAAAACGTATAACGCATTGAAACACTGAGTAGTATCTTGACTGCAAACAACCTAGGCCTGCGGTAAAACGTATAACGCATTGAAACACTGAGTAGTATCTTGACTACGAACAACCTAGGCCTGTTGTAAAACGTATAACGTATCGAAACACTGAGTAGTATCTTGACTGCGAACAACCTAGACTTGTGGTAACATGTTTAACGTATTGAAACACTGAGTAGTATCTTGACTACGAACAACCTAGCCTTGTAGTAACACGTTTAACTTATTGAAACAGTGAGTAGTATCTTGACTACGAACAACTTAGGCTTGTAGTAACATGTTTAACGTATTGAAACACTGAGTAGTATCTTAACTCCGAACAACCTAGGGTTGTGGTAACACGTTTAACTTATTGAAACACTGAGTAATATCTTGACTACGAACTACCTTGGCTTGTGGTAACACGTTTAACGTATTGAAACACTGAGTAGTATCTTGACTACGAACAAACTAGCCTTGTAGTAACACGTTTAACGTATTGAAACATTGAGTAGTATCTTGACTATGAACAACCTAGGCTTGTAGTAACACGTTTAACTTATTGAAACACTGAGTAGTATCTTGACTACGAACAACCTAGGCTTGTGGTAACATGTCTAACGTATTGAAACACTGAGTAGTATCTTGACTACGAACTACCTAGGCTTGTGGTAACACGTTTAACGTATTGAAACACTTAGTAGTATCTTGACTACGAACAACCTAGGCTTGTGGTAACATGTTTAACGTATTGAAACACTAAGTAGTATCTTGACTGCGAACAACCTGGGCTTGTAGTAACACGTTGAATGTATTGAAACACTGAGTAGTATCTTAACTACGAACAACCTAGGCTTTTAGTAACACGTTCAACGTATTGAAACACTGCGTAGTATCTTAACTACGAACAGCCTAGGCTTGTGGTAACACGTTTAACGTATTAAAACACTGAGTAGTATGTTGACTACGAACTACCTAGGCTTATGGTAACAAGTTTAACGTATTGAAACACTGAGTAGTATCTTGACTACCAACAACCTAGGCTTGTGGTAACAAATTTAACGTACTGAAACACTGAGTAGTATCTTGACTGCGAACTACCTAGGCTTGTGGTAACACGTTTAACGTATTGAAACACTGAGTAGTATCTTGACTGCAAACAACCTAGGTCTGTGGTAAAACGTATAACGCATTGAAACACTGAGTAAAATCTTGACTACGAACAACCTAGGCCTGTGGTAAAACGTATAACGCATTGAAACACTGAGTAGTATCTTGACTACGAACAACCTAGGCCTGTGGTAAAACGTATAACGAATTGAAACACTGAGTAGTATCTTGACTGCAAACAACCTAGGCCTGTGGTAAAACGTATAACGCATTGAAACACTGAGTAGTATCTTGACTACGAACAACCTAGGCCTGTGGTAAAACGTATAACGCATTGAAACACTGAGCAGAATCTTGACTACGAACAACCTAGGCTTGTGGTAACACGTTTAACGTATTGAAACACTGAGTAATATCTTAACTACGAACAACCTAGGCTTGTGGTAACACGTTTAACGTATTAAACACTAAGTAGTATCTTGACTACGAACTACCTAGGCTTGTGGTAACACGTTTAACGTATTAAAACACTGAGTAGTATCTTGACTACGAACTACCTAGGCTTATGGTAACAAGTTTAACGAATTGAAACACTGAGTAGTATCTTGACTACCAACAACCTAGGCTTGTGGTAACACGTTTAACGTATTGAAACACTAAGTAGTATCTTAAATGCAACCAACTTGGGCTTGTGGTAACACGTTTAACGTATTGAAACACTGAGTAGTATCTTGACTGCGAACAACCTAGGCTTGTGTTAACACGTTTAATGTATTGAAACACTGAGTAGTATCTTAATTACGAACAACCTAGGCTTGTTGTAACACGTTTAACGTATTGAAACACTAAGTAGTATCTTGACTACGAACTACCTAGGCTTGTGGTAACACGTTTAACGTATTGAAACACTGAGTAGTATCTGGACTACGAACTACCTAGGCTTGTGGTAACACGTTTAATGTATTGAAACACTAAGTAGTATCTTGACTACGAACTACCTAGGCTTGTGATAACACGTTTAAGTATGGAATCACTAAGTAGTATCTTGACTACAAACTACCCAGGCTTGTGGTAACACGTTTAAGTATGGAATCACTAAGTAGTATTTTGACTACGAACTACCTAGGCTTGTGGTAACACGTTTAATTATGGAATCACTAAGTAGTATCTTGACTACGAACTACCTAGTCTTGTGGCAATACGTTTAATGTATTGAAACACCAAGTAGTATCTTGACTACGAACTACCTAGGCTTGTGGTAACACGTTTAAGTATGGAATCACTAAGTAGTATTTTAACTACGAACAACCTAGGCTTGTGGTAACCCGTTTAACGTGTTTAAACACTGAGTAGTATCTTGACTGCGAACAACATAGGCTTGTGGTAACACGTTTAACATATTGAAACACTGAGTAGTAGCTTGACTACGATCAACCTAGGCTTGTGGTAACACGTTTAACATATTGAAACACTGAGTAGTATCTTGACTACGAACAACCTAGGCTTGTGGTAACACGTTTAACGTGTTTAAACACTGAGTAGTATCTTGACTACGAACTACCTAGGCTTGTGGTAACACGTTTAACATATTGAAACACTGAGTAGTATCTTGACTACTAATAACCTAGGCTTGTGGTAACACGTTTAACATATTGAAACACTGAGTAGTATCTTGACTACTGAGACCCATCCCCCCCACCAAAGCTGGAAAGCGTGCCAACTGGGGGATGGCTCAAAACAAGTCGAGCGATGGGATCACGGGTGGCAGTTGGAGGGTCAAAATAACACTCGGCAGCTGAGCAAAACTGATTTATTACCAAATACAAAAAAGAAATTAATCAGACTTGGCAGAAGGCCACAATATAAATTCTCACTTAATAAATAACAACAAACACTAAAATTAACAAGATAAGACACAAAAGCTACAAAAACAACAAACTCAACAAATACCAAAATTACCAATTAACAACTACATGGCCTATCTGCAGTTTAGCCGGAGACCCCCAAAACGTAAGATAAATTTAATGCCCACATAAAAGTGAAAATTTAGAAAACTTCTGGCAAACAACAATTAAACCGGCAATTTAGCCCAAATCCCATAATTCCACCGGGCCAGGGAGTAAGCCGGAATCCCTGGGCAGCTCCGAATTAGAAGTTAAGTAAAAGTCCCATAATCCCCTTTTGGTGAAAGTTTAAAAATTAAATAATTTAAAAGAAAATATAACACGGTACCGTTCTATTATCCCCTGACATCAATAATACCAAACACGAAATAAATAAATAAATAACTAAATCACTAGGCCTAAGGCATACAAATAAATAACAACACAATTTAACAATAGGGACCTAACAAATATAAACTCTAAAATATCTAACAACAAAATAAACTAATTAAACTAAATAACAAGAAATATAAATATAAATAAATATTAACATCCAAAAAGTTCCTTTTGTTTGTTTTTTGTTTTTTTTCCCTTTAAATAAAAAAATACATATATAGGTCCCCATGGCTGTGTTGCCCACTTTGTCCCATCAGTTTTAGGCCTAGGCACAAATTAAACAGTTCCACAAACTTTTTTTCTTCTTTTATATTTCCTGTATTTCACTGTTTTTCTTGGTTTATTTTTTTTTTTATGTAAAAATTTCAACAGCCCCCAGCTCAGCCGCTGGGAAACAAACACATGGAATACACTGACCTGAGGACAGAAGACTTATACCACACAGATGTAGAGCGGGTAATGGGCGACTCCAGGCTCCAACATGGTCCTCAGGCCAGGCTAGCAGTGCAGGATGGTCGGCAATCCCCGGACGGCAGGCCGAGGGTGAAACGTCCTACTCAAGGACCCTGGACTGCAAGATCAAACACAGCCATTAAACACAGTCCAGCCATCACAACAAAATATTACACCTAACCACTAAATATAAGGGTGCATGATTTAACAAAACTGGACATGATTGGCTCACACTAGAAACATAAAAGATCAATTTTTAGGCTATGAATAATTATGTTGGAAACTAGATTTAAAACCAATTTACAAATTTAACAAATTATAAAAGACGTAATTACGTATATGGAACTAAAAATGACAAACCGAAAACTAGGCTATGGATACATGAGCAATAGGTTATAACATGAAAATCAACGGGTCCAGCTAGGCTAGGTTATTGGCAAAGAACAAAAAATATGGTAAATCGGTAACAACAACTGTAAAAAGGCTCAACAAAACATTATACAGAACTACTTTTGACAATAAAGGCAGATATAAAAAGCATTAACGGTAAAAGTAACATGGAGCACATGGCTTTAACCTAGTCTGAGAAACATCTAGACAAAGAACACAAAATTTAACAAAACTCTGAAAACACAAGCAAGAACGATTAATATTATTGAAACAAAATATTCTCACCAAAAGGGTAATTAAATATTAGAAATTACAAAAGAACACTTACGTTTTAGTGTCTCTCAGCCGGCAACCATGACTTGACGAAAGCTGCACGGAAACGACTAGAAAAACTGGCCAACCGGACCGACTCAAACTGGAACACGGAACGACCGAGTCCAACGGCCACCAAAGTACGCAAATCGCCGGGCAAAAGCGAATCTCAGGCAGCCTGGCAGACGACGAAAAAAAAAAACGTAATGTACCGGTCAAAGACCCGGTACACTACGAACTACCTAGGCTTGTGGTAACACGTTTTAGTATGGAATCACTAAGTAGTATCTTGACTACGAACAACCAAGGCTTATGGTAACACGTTGAACACGTAATCAGTTACAAATTACTGTTTATTATTCCTAGGAATTTATTTTTGCGTAATAAAGCTATGTGAATATTATCTAGAAGATGATGAGTGTTACTGGCATCATAAAAGTCAATTAACGTTAACTTCATTATTGATTTTTTTATTCAATCAGTTATTGATATGCTTAATTTACTGAAATAAACAATAACTGTTTAAACCATTTATTACTTTTATTTAAATTATTATCACATAGTAAAATATCAGTATTTTATTCATTTGCAAGAATGTGTTCATATTTTGAGTTAGATTTTACGAATGATATTTTTAACGTGTGTTTTTGTTTATTAACTGGCGTCTGTAAGATCTTAAAGTTGGCGTCTATAGCATTTTTTTGAAGGAAGTAATGCAGAAATCTTGTAACCCATTGAAGATGACTCCTAACTCTGCTTCTTGTCCAAGGTACTTAAGTTATTAATACCAAAGAACTGATACTAACGAGCAAGAAGTTTCCTGATGTCTTCAAAAGTAATTTTTGTGCATATTGAAACATGTTAAACACACCTGTAATTACTAAAATATTTAAATTAATAAGGTTTGTTTGTAGAACTGCTATAATCTAGTCAAATACTTTTTGCAATACATTTGAATTGTTCACTACTAAATACTAATACAATCCTTTTACTTAATACACTTATCACAACCGATCTTTTGAAATACAATTTGTTAGTTTCCTATTTTATAAGTTATTGTAACTATCACAGTGTTATTTTCCTGCACTTGAAGATATTAGTTAATATAATATATTGTTTTTACCAAGATAATGTACAGATACGATCTATTTAGTTTGACCCAAGTACTTTGTTGGTATGTTTTATATCACTATTACATTACAGAAAGGTACAATGCACACAGATACATTACTACAACGTTGATCTCATGATTAACAACCGTTATGTAGATAGAATGGCCTTTATGTTAATTAACTTAGTATTTTACTTAATATTCGTAAATTTCAGTTAAGTTAGAAAATAGAGACAGTTAAACCCTCTTTATAATACTAAAATCATAATTTTATCATTGATAGTGTATTTTACCTTTTTTTTAATTTATTCTCAAGACGCAGATCATCCAGATGTGACTTTGGATTTCAAGAAGAAAATGTAGTTTTTGTTAGAAGCTGACTGGCTATTCCTTGGATAACGTAATTGCCCATAGAAAAATGAACAGTTGGTGGCCAACAGCTGAACCCTTTCAACACTTGTTATGACTCTGAGTGGGATTGAACTGAGAACAGAAATTGAACTTTAACCAACAATACTACCGACCAACTGTACAATCATAACAATTACATAGTTGATTGTCTACTAAATAGTTTAATTTTTGTATCATAATTATATTTTGGAATCGCAAAAGTTTCAAAACAACCTAGTCATCACACAGAGACAGTACAGATGGTTGTGTACGTATTAGACTGCTTGTTGTCGGAAGTTAGACGTAGTCAATGTGACCGCAGGGATCACGGAAGTTTCCTCTAAATTATCCCTTAGAAGCCACACAACCACTCCCGCAGGACTAATTTGTCACTTTTAAACTAGTTGTATAAATAAATCTTTTAGACGTAAAAGTTAATTCAGGTTTTGTGGTTTTAATTTTATGTATGCAAGGAAATATTTTTGTTTTGTAGATTTGAAAATTTCTCTACTAATGTAATTTTACTATGAAAACCCTATTATAGTAAGTAATTTACTAAAATTACAGAGTTGTTAAGTATATGGGCTGTTCATAACAAATTTGGTACGTAGTTCAAATTGTGTCCTAGAGCACTTAATGGCATTACATTTTATCATTTTAAAAATTGAAAAAAATAGTCGAGAACAGTTACTTATCACAGGTGTTTCGGTCTTTTATAAGTATTGTTACAAAAAGGAAATGTAAGGTTAATTTGTCACTTATAATTTAAAACTACTGAGATATTTTACTACAAAAAATCTCTTAGTAAACATGTTCAGTATTATGTCTTTACTAACAATTTAGGTAGCAAGTAAGTCCTATCAGATTACAAAATTTGTGAGTATTTGGTAGCTAGAAAATAATATGATATAATACACTGAATATACAGAATATACAGAACTAGCAGAAAGTACCCGTGCTTCGCTACGGATTATGATTAAGGAACACTTACATTAGGACCTATGTACGGGTTGTGTATTTTCGCCAAGGAACGAAATAATTAATTGTTAGTAACTCGAGTACATCTACCCGTTGGTTTACCAGAATTAAAATTGAGAAGATGAGTCTGGCGTATCCAGTCTCGCCACGGGGAGGCCGGCAGGTAGAGACCATATTTACAACTTATTAAAAAAAAAAAAAAAAAAAAAAAAAAAAATATATATATATATATATATATATATATATATATAACATTTAGTTAAAAACACCGGGTAGTTTTATTTGGTAAGGCAGTCACCCTAGCCTCTGCCGAATCAATCACACCGGTGTTTAAAATACCCCAGGTCCCAAAAAGGGGTTTTTTTGTTTGGAGTCACCCTAGCCCCGCCAAAAAACCGGGTATTTTATT